>JAMQMW010000092.1:0-58763 GCA_024115155.1 Thelonectria blattea
TTCTTCTCATCCTTCTTCTCATCCTTCTTCTCATCCTTCTTCTCATCCTTCTTCTCATCCTTCTTCTCATCCTTCTTCTCATCCTTCTTCTCGCCCGCTTCGCCCTTGTCGTCCTCGCCGCCCTTCACCTCTCTACCCGTCACCTTCTTCGCGCTCGGCCTCCCAGCTATGGTCTCATAGTACTTGCCCAAGTTGGCGTGACCGTCGAGGACCTCGGCGCCGGACTCTTCCACCACAGCATGCAGAGCTGGCCAGAAGGCGAAATCTGGCAGGGTCAGTTTGGAGCCGACGAGAAATTCTCCCTCAGACTCGGCCAAAATCCCGTCCCACGTCGCGAGCTCCTGCTTCAAGAGCTTGATGTCGCGCTTCTTGGTCTCCTTATCTTGTCCAAGGCGGCGCCACTTGTCCAGGAAGCCAAGAGCCTGCTGAAAAAGTGTGAACTGGGTGGCCAGTTCAAGGGGCGTTCGGGGAGTCGCGCCAGGTTTGCCGGCGCCGTAGCGAGCGTCCAAGTACAGCATGATTGCCATGTCCCCCTGGACGACGGACTTGTCCTTGTCGATGAACTTGACGGCGACGTTGTCTGCGTGCGGAGGTTCGTCTTTGGGGGGTCCGCCGGCGCCGCCCATGCTCCCTTTTGCGTAGTTGACGCCAAACTCGGACAGCATGAGGGCGATCCTGCTATTGACGACGGGATCTGCAGAGGAAAAGAGACGAGGTGCATTACTTATATGCAGCACATCGAATCCTTTGCCATAGTGCGCATCCCAGTCGAACACGGTAGCGTGGTTCTCCGTTCCAAAAGCCTTCAGCATCTCGATCGCCTCGGGGGTCTGACCGTTGATGACGGAATGGGCTTCATCACGCGTCTTGCCAGTAGCGCCCTGGCCCCAAATCAAGGTCTCTTCGCGGTTCAGGAAGGTGCCAATATGTCGGAATGTCAGAGAAATGCGACCGCCGTTGAAAGCCAGTTCGGCAGCGGACTTCTCCCTCTCGGCACGCTTATCCTGGCGGATGGCGTGCAGCCACTTCTCGTTGCTCTTCAAGCCCAGTCGGCACAGAGAATTGTGAGGAAGCTTGGCGCGTTGGACCTGACGTTTCGTGTCGGTCGGGGCGTTTTCGGTCTTCGAGGGGTCCTTATCAACCCTCTTGGTCCTGAACACCATGGTGCGCTCGGCGCCGAGACTGACATTGGCAATGAAAGATCCGTGGACGATATCCAGTGTCTTGTCACTATGCTCAGAGATGTAGTCGCTACCGCCACGATAGAACTGGATCAAGGCGTGGTTCAGTGGGTGGCCGAGACGCTTTTCGGTCTCGGCCTTGATGGCCAAGACGGTTGGAGAGAATGGCAGCAGTGGGGGAGACTCGTCGCTTGGATGTCGGTAGATTGGGATGCTGCCGTCTTGGGCGACTTGGCCCTGGACGGCCACCAATCGTGGTACTTCACCGCCTTGGTGAGACATGCGCTGCCATTGCACTTCTTCGCGCAGCTTGTCGAAGATGCCGTCAGCCAGCTCCTCTGGAAGAAGGTCCTGGATGATGTCGGTGTCGCCCTCGCAAAGGCCTCTTTGGAGGATGTTGCCTTCGTCGCCTCTGGTTTCGGATTTGGACTTGGCCATGGTTTCTTGTTTTACAGGCGTTGATTCGGGTGCAGGGAGTTTTAGAGCGTCGTCGTGAGTATGATCCGGTTGAGGACTCTGTCGTGGGCTCTGTCGTGGACTTTGTGGAGATTGATGCTCTTCATTGTCCTTGGGAACGTCGACAGCGTCATCTTTAAAGGTCGCGATGCTTTCTGTGTCCTTTGTGGGAGTTTCCTTCGTGCTGGATGTTTTGGCACCATTGGCTTCTTCTACTTTCGACGGTGGTTCGGTAGTCGAGTCAATGTCTCGTGGTGGACTTGTCGTCGACGCCTTTGCTTGGGGCTGAGTGCGGCTGGCGGGGCTTGGCGAGTCCGAGGCCAGGCGAAGGCCAGTCATATTCTTGACAATCTCAGGCGTCAGGCTCTTTCGGCGGAGCTCGTCATCGTCTTTTATGCTGGCGATTCCTGAAGACTCTCGACGGTTCGACGCCGGCGCCTTTTCTTTGACTTCTTTGACAGGCTTCGGCGGGGGCTGAATCGTCTCCATGACTTCGTCGTATGATGCAATCTCACACCCGGTGAGTTCAATCAGCTTCTGAATGGCTTTGGTCTGCCTAGTCTCGCTGCGAAATCCACAGCAATCCTGCACAACGGTGATGGCCATGCCGTGGCCTGCTGCGTCGAGCGCCGTGGCATACACGCCCACATTGGTCAGTGAACCACAGATGAAGACCTCCATGACCATTTTTCCACGAAGGACGCGCAGGAGATGCGTCGATTGAAATGCCGAATAGTTCGTCTTTGTGAGCACCATATCCGACTTCTGTAAGGCTTTCTCGACGGCCGGAGCCATACGGCAACCTGGCGTGTCCGGCTTAACGCACGTCGGCTCCTCATGGCTTAGGAATGCCTCCGGGTCTGGTGGGCCAGTCGCGGCGGCCAACTCGGCCAACTCGGCCGGGATCTTATTCTTAAGACGGGCTGACGGCCGGGGCCTTGTAAAGGCGGGAGTGTCCGAGGTGATGATCAGTTCTTCGTCATGTGGCTGCGGTGTGTTAAATTTGGACTGGATCCAGACCACATCACCGACGGCTCTGAAAGTGTTTGCAAGCTTCACGGCGCGGTCCACGAAGCCCTCGGGCTCTGAGACGGGAAGGGCGCCATCTTCCGAAGTGAAATCTGTTTGGAAGTCGACGCCTATGAAAGCCTTGCGGGTGGTGAGCTGGGGAAGAGAGGCCTGGTCGAAAGGAAACATGGTGACAACGTGTGCGTGTGTGCCCGGCAGAGGCGAAGCTGTAGCTAATACGGGCCTTTTATTCGTCACTCCGGAACCCTGTAGTAGGTCAGAGACGACAACTAGTAGGCCGCTTCGTGTCTTGAGGTGCGCTTCTCGGGCTGATGCCAATTTGAGCTATGCTGAGAAGGTCAAGGCGAAGGCCAGGTGCATCGTGAGGCAGGCAGATCAAAATCTGCGGTGCGGCGCGTGGGCGAGTTGACGAGCCCGTTCTGTCCGTCGGCGAGAGATAATAGGGCCGAGATTGGGGTGACGGCGGTGACCTGAGACTATCGACGAGCGACTCTCAACGAGGTCAAGAAGATGTTCGAAGAAAGATGTTGAAGCGCGAAGTCGAAGGATAATCAACGAGAATGATGATGGTGGGTCGGGGGTTGGGCAAAGCGATCCGATCCTCAACAAGCGGGGGGGGAGAAAAGAGAAAAGAGGCTTCACAATTACAAAGTGTGTGTGAGGGCGAGTATGGGATTGATTAAAGAAGTGAGGACCAACGAAAATACGTGTATTCGTGGGTAAAAAGCAATCATTTGTAGGTAAGGTCCCTCCTTCCTGTATTGAATAGGACTGTTTATTAGGGTTGAGCCAACTGGCAAGAGGCACGAACAAATGCTTCCTCATTTTTTTCTGGCGGTGGGGGAAGACGAGGGTTTGAGACAGCCCAGGACTCAGCATTGGTCGAGGTTTCCGTGTACTGTACGAATACTCCGTAATGCCTCGCTCGTAACTGGAAGGCACCTTACTGTTATGGATGACATTTGCCGATATCTATTCGCACTTTGCCGGATGTGCCTCTCCAACGTCAAACGTCTCGCGATCCTCAAGGTACAGCTTGTACGGGATACCCTACCGTAGGATTCTGGGTGGACTTTTAGCCACCTGCCTGTTCGCAGACTTTGTAGGTCATTTGTCTGCTCATCACAATTCTCCCCCGCCAGCGGCAACTTGCAGAAACCGACAGGCCACGGGCTTTGGCGACTGGCTCGTTGGACGGTTGTACGTCGCGGTGGTGGTGGTGATGGTGGATCCGCTGCTGTCTTTCACACGCCGCCGTCACAATCACCGCATCTGCAAGTCTTTTCACGCTAACTTGCACGTAGGGACAAAGTTGTTCGTTGCATCCGAATACCATACGAGGGAAAAGAGTGATGCTTGCAGCTTCGCTTCAACTTGTGCCCCGCCATGGAAAAAGTACGGTATCCATGAGACATGCGAACAAGGTTTGGACGGTGTGGTGATAGAAGTACGTAGGTACGTAGTCACTGGCGCTTAGAGACTTGCTCGCTTGCGGTTATAGCCGACGAAGTGGCTACAGTATTTCACGCGCGAGGGGATACGGACGACTGTTCTCCCAGCATCAAGAAACTAGGGCGCTACGTTTGACGCGGTTTTACCTTTTTGTTTCGACGTGTTGCGAACTTATCACAGTTGTGAGTCGTGTTCTCTCACCATCACTCCCGTCCTCTTTGGGGAGCTGCGCAATGCACCAGGAACCCTTGCCAGGGTGTGATGCCACTGTTGCGCTCTGCTGCAGGTCCCAACCAACACACATAAGTACGAAGTACGAATGCTCAACGTTGAGAGTCCGAACCAACCATGTAAAACACACAGTACATCGAAGCAAGGGATATGACTCTTCGCTCGTCTCTAGGCAAAGAACACGGACTGCTAGTCATAAACTAATGCGCCCAGCCAACTCGGGTTGGTGATATTGCCTATCTCCGTTGCTGAAAGGAACTCGAAAAAAGACTGCGTGGAGTTGGTGCGCGGTAACCTTGCCTTTCCCCTGTCATCCTGTCGATCGATTGGTCTAGACTCGGAACGGTCCCTCTGGTTCCCCGGCTCCCTGATCTGACAGTCTGTAGCAGGGCGGGAGGACGCCTTGCAGGCGACCTACCCTGAACTACATTCGATACTTCCATTTTGGCGACACACCTTCGGAACAAATCTCACGAGATTTAAAGTAGTCCTAAATAAAGTCTACTTTGTATTATGCTTCTTCGTATTGTACCCTTCCATGTTATCCTCCGTTAGTGCTTCGTGATGTGGCTTCTTGGAGTGAAACTATAACTAAGCAAGTGCAGATATTGATCGACACCATTTCGCCGAGCGACACCTTGCGAATACGAACAATAATATCCGCGAAATAATACGAATTAAACCAATGATGAGTGATTTTCCGTGGCTGCTGTTTACCGCGCGGATAGAAGCCATTGTAGCTATCACTGAGAATCACTCAAGCAAAACGTTAGCAATGATAGACGCTATCTAAGGTAAAAGCTCTTCCTGGCTACTTAGGAAGATGACCTGTTCGGTGCACCTATTCGTGCGAAAAGCAGTCGGCGAGAAATCACCACTTGGAAAACTTGGATAGGAACGGGAGTACAGACTAGACTTAAAAATGACAAGAGCATCTCCTGTGATTTTTCCGTGCAATTCAAGTCAGAACTGGAGTTGGTGGTCCGTATTCAGCCGAAGTTTTCCCTGATGCGCTCGGAGCTTTGGTATCCGTTCGTCGCAGGCTTCAGCTCCAGCTTCCTGCTCCACCCATCGCGACAACTTCCAAACCGTTTATCAACTTCACTCAACTTCGATCTGAGCCAGCCACGCGATCGCAACAACCTGCATCATACCTATAAACATCGCCTAGAATCTCCACCGCACCGCCCTGATAATGACACCTAAACGAAGCCTTTCGCCTGCCCCAGATAGCCAGCCGAGCCCCAAACGAGCCAAGGTCGATCATGGCGACGTCAATATGGACATACCGACCGAGGGAGACTCGAAATCACACGTGTCGCATGCACCCACGAAGCACTCCCATGCGCGACTCGGTCTCCAGCGATCGATTGCGATGGTACTAAAGCATGACGGGTTTCATTCGGCCAGCCCAGAAGCGCTGGAAAGCTTCACAAGCATGGTGGAAACATGTGAGGGATTCTCCCACGACCTCTTGATGACACAAAGCTAATAGAGTCTCAATTTAGATATCGAGTCGTTGATCGGAGAAACCAAGACTGTTGCTCTTGCCGCTCGCCGCGATCATCCCATTCCTACAGACTTCGAACTGATGCTACAGCGACACAATATTCGCATTTCATCACTCAAACCGCACCTGAAAAACCCGATACTAGAAGAACGCCTGGTGCCAAAATATGTCGATGTGCAAACGCAAGACGAAGATGCATACACGACGTTGCCCCTTCTCGACGAGGAGCTGAGTGGACAACCCGACAAGGAGCAAAAAGAATTCATCCCATCATCATTCCCCGATTTCCCAAGCAAACACACATACAAGTTCACGCAACAAGAAGATGACAATGTACGGGAGCCTAAGAAGATCCGTGAGGAGGCCGCGAGAACTGCTCAGCAGGGCGAAGACGCGCTGCGCAGACTGGTTAGAGCATCCAAGATGCGTAAGCAGAAGGAAGTCAAGTTGCTCGTCGAGCGCGACACTTTTGGCAAGGAGCGCTTTCGACTCTGGGAATCGACCATGAGAAGGTTCACGGGGACCGAGAATCGAGGAGAGCACGGTGAACAGAGCGAGATTGCCGACCACAGCATGATTGTGAACGGGGACGCCCCGTTTTCTCGCAGGGAAGTCCCTCGTTTCAGTAAGAGATCAGGCATATCGGGGAAGAAATAGGGGTGAAGGGGCTTTCTTAATGGGTATTGAGTTGGCGTTCAAGGGACAAGTCGAGAAAGCAAAACACTATGGCTTCGATCATCTGGAGTAAAAGGAGGAAAGGGGAGAACATGAAATCGATACCCTTGAAAGATTTCATTGGAACAACGGGACTCCCATTCATTCAAGCGGCGTTCTGGAGCATTGGTTTTGCCATTTTTTATTAATTTATCAAAAGAGCGTCCTTCGCAGCCCAGGGGAGCGATATGTCTGGAATAGAACAACTCAATAGATTATAAAATTGATCTTGAAGGGGGATGCGAGCCTTTTCACAATCGCCTGTCACACTTTACATTCTTCGCAAGGCTGAGAGACTGTGTGCCAAGATTTGTAGTCCCACCCTTTCCCAACCCCTGTGTGGCTGCCCCGCGCGAGGCTGAAAAACCCGGAAGAACCAGCTCTCGACGGTACGTATCCTCGCGAAAGCGGAGCCCCAGCGTGCGGCCCTAATTTTTAACCCACACAAAAAATCCCAATTTCATCGGCGAAGCTTCCCAAGATCTGAACCCGGCCTTCGGTTTTGCAGAGAAGCCCTTGACTCTGATTTTTTCCTTCCCTCACGCACCTTGAACCTCTGCATCAGACCGCCACCGTCGCAATGGCCGAACAATTGATCCTCAAGGGCACTCTCGAGGGCCACGTACGTCGACACTTTCCCTTCATTTCGCAGGCGTCGTTGCGGGGATGGGCGTGCCGTTCGTCTGCATGCCCATGACCTCTGTCGCGAATTTGAATCCTCATGTCCTGTTCAACCACTAACGTCGGCTTTGCAGAATGGCTGGGTCACCAGCTTGGCCACCTCCATGGAGAAGTACGTCGAACGGCACTCGATAATTATCGGCCTCGAAAAGTTTCCCGTGGGAGGACTGTAACTGACACTGTCGACAGCCCCAACATGCTCCTCTCTGGCAGCCGAGACAAGAGCCTGATCATCTGGAACCTCACCCGCGATGAGACCCAGTACGGTTACCCCAAGCGATCGCTCACTGGCCACTCTCACATCGTCTCCGACTGTGTACGTTCTCGCCTCGAAGAAATTGGAATATGATTATTTGTGTGGGACGCGGCGCTGATGGGAATCTCTTTCGTTCGATATAGGTCATCTCCTCCGACGGCGCCTACGCTCTGTCCGCCTCTTGGGACAAGACTCTCCGCCTCTGGGAGCTTGCCACTGGCACCACCACCCGACGATTCGTCGGCCACACCAACGACGTTCTCTCCGTCTCCTTCTCTGCCGACAACCGACAGATCGTCTCCGGTTCTCGCGATCGCACCATCAAGCTGTGGAACACCCTTGGTGACTGCAAGTACACCATCACCGAGAAGGGCCACACCGAGTGGGTTTCTTGCGTCCGCTTCAGCCCCAACCCCCAGAACCCTGTTATTGTCTCGTCTGGCTGGGACAAGCTCGTCAAGGTACGTAATACAAGAAGAATCGGTCCCAACGCCGACTCGACCCGCGCACACCTTCACATGATGTTTGCAACCCAAGTATTTGCTACTTCAGAGCCTGCCAAACAGGCCATGAGACAATTAATCACCATTTGCCCTGATCTTTCACCTTCCCACTTCTTCGATTACACCGGAAGCCATTGTATCGAAAAACCCAGACTAACACAGTCGATAGGTTTGGGAGCTCTCCACCTGCAAGCTCCAGACTGACCACATCGGCCACACCGGCTACATCAACACCGTCACCATCTCCCCCGATGGCTCTCTCTGCGCCTCCGGTGGCAAGGACGGCACCACCATGCTCTGGGACCTCAACGAGTCCAAGCACCTCTACTCCCTCAACGCCAGCGACGAGATCCACGCTCTCGTCTTCTCCCCCAACCGATACTGGCTCTGCGCTGCCACCTCCAGCAGCATCATCATCTTCGACCTCGAGAAGAAGAGCAAGGTTGACGAGCTCAAGCCCGAGTTCACCGCTGTTGGCAAGAAGAGCCAAGAGCCCTACTGTGTCAGCCTGGCCTGGTCCGCCGACGGCCAGACCCTGTTCGCCGGTTACACCGACAACATCATCCGCGCCTGGGGTGTCATGTCGAGGGCATAAATGCGCTTTCTCCTCCCAAAAAAAGGTATTGATGATGGTTATGGAGGGCGAGCGGAAGAGGGTAGATCATTGGTGGGGCGTCAAATGGCTGGCTTCCTCGTTTGATCTTTATTGATGCAAAGGAAGGGGGGCGACTCAAATCTGACGAGGGCATGACGCATTTGCTGGCTAAGGCAGCCCCTGAAGGCACCGGGCATCATCCTTTTGTTCTCCAATAAAGAACTCGAGCTTAAAAATTCCTTACGTTTCGCTTCCGTGACTCTTGCATTTCGAGTTTAAGCGTTGCCGTGTATTGTGATTCGATGATTGTGTAAGTGTGCCATGCCGCTGTGTCCGGCTCTCCCCCGTCAGGGTTGAAATACATATAGTAATACCTGGAGGTTAATGGGGGTACTTGGACTCATCTCGGGCTTGAGAATTAAATACAGTCAGTCTGGAATTGCGGTATCCCGGGGCATTGATCAACACATCCAATATCCATCATTCTGTAGGGTAGGGCTGCTCGGATTATTGTGGTGTTCTCTCGTTGGCATACGGATATTTACTACGACAACGTGAGCTCACAAGGTGGACAGGCTTAATTCGAGGAGGTTAAATTCGCTAAAGCATAAACTTGTGAAATTCCCAATGTTCTAGTTGAGATTCTAAAATGAGAGACTTGATTCGCCGATACTATACATCTGCCTCAATGGCAGCATCTGTCCCACCGAGCACCAAGTGCGTTTTGTTGATATTCCCCTTCGCTCGAGGCCCATATCAAAGCCTCCCTCCCTCATCGACTTGTTTCCATCCGATGAACGGACCTTTACATGAAGGGTGGCAGAGAGAATGGGTAGCCGCCGTTCTTGATACGGAAGACACTGAGAAGGAAGCTGTAGACGATGAACATCAAAGCTCCGAACGAGATGACAGCCACCTGTTGGGTTCTCGAATCACTAACTCGAGGAACCTTGTACGTCAAGGAGATCACGCAAAAGGACAGCAGACCATCTGGGATGCACGTCAGTAAATGTGAAAAAAGGAGGGGTTGCGACGCTCGTACATAGTGCTGCCACAATTTGTGTCTCCATGCCGAACTGGCTTTGGAAACCTGGGGCAATGTAGTTGATTCCGCCGCGGCCGTCGCCAGCCACGTAAGGCACCTTGCGAATGTGATTGAACATGTGTCCACTAGTAAACAGAAGAATCACAATCAGGCTGATGGAAGCCCAGACGTTACGGTTGGTAATGACTGGCATCAAGAAGCGCGAAGCCGTGACAACGGTAGCGCCAACGGCCAGCGCAATGGTGATGGAGGTGAACCATGCCATCCAGTTGATCGGTCGCTTCACGGAGGGGTGGGGTCGATCGGGGAGGTGACGGGTAACCCAAGAATGAACTTGTTCGGCGGTAGGGGGCCTATACTGGTCAGACTTCCTGGCATGACATCGACGTGGATTGCTTTGGACTCACCCGCTGGTAAAGTCATATCGAAGAGGTTCCTGGGACTCGGCGGCATGGGGGCCCTGAGTAGGCTGGAAGAGCAAGAGGACGGGGGCAGTTTGGAGGCCGAGCTACGACAGGTTAGCAACGATGATGCAAATTCCAAGTCATCCACTCAGTATTGTTACGTACCGACATGAAGATCTCTCGACCATCGGCAAAGTCCAAAGTCCCATAGAGCATTCGCGACTCTCCCGACTTATCACCCTTGGCCCAGCTCTTGCTGATGAGGTCCCATTCCGGCTGGAAGTCACGGCAGAGCGAGCAGCCGTATCGCGCATCGAGCGCGGTCAACAGAACAGCAACGCTGTAGTCTCTGGGTGCGGCCGTCACCGACTTGTACGAAAGCTCGTTGAGCTTCAAGGGCGAGTGATTCTGCGATCTAGCGTGGAACTGGTTGAATCGTTCGGCAGGTGTTTTCTTGGTGGCGGCCAGAGCACCTGTGGCCAACAAAGCTAGCGAAAGGAGAGAAGAGAAGAACCGCATCGCGAAGGAGGCGCCGAGGCGGGTAATTTGCAAAGGTGAAGGTAGAAGAAGATGGCCAATTGGCCTACAAGTTGCTGCGAATGTGGTCGGCAGCTCGATTGCAGGGTGGAGCTTCGAGGGTGAAGCTGAGGTGGCCTCTGACGGGAGCTTCCCTCGCGAGACATTACATAAGCGGGGGTGCACGTCCTCAACGCGTTGTCGTCATTCGCTCTTGGCCCCAGTCACGTGGTATTAACGCGACATTCTATGCGCTAACCTGATTTGGTAACTTGTTTATCCGTACCCAAAACAGTCCGATAGAAAGACATCATGAGTTTCGCCCGTTCCATCCCACCTTCAACATCTTTTGCACCATATTGACGAACCCCACTGTGCAACGCTTTGATTATCAACAAGGCTCCTATATTTCATGCCTTACTCCCACTTGCGATTTCCGCACTACTTTCTTTGACACATCCACCCCAACTACATCACATCAACATGGGCGCGAAGACCGCCGAGGTACGGACACACCGTCTTGACCGCAATTAACAAACCCCCGCTGACTTCGCTACTCATAGCGGATGGCCCGCCTCAGTGACCTCTCCTTGAACCACCAGAAGAATGTTCACAAGATCGATTTGGTCAACCGGGATGAAGAAACCCGCCGCCTCAAACTTCGACTTTTGTCCCTCCGCGACGAGAAGGCTTCACTCAAAGACAAACTGGCACAGAGGGATTCTCGCATAAGCCTCCTTGCTGGCCAAGGGGACGAAGTGCGAACGGAGCTAGAAGAAGCAAAAGAGAAGCTCAGGACGCAGGATGTGAAGTTCAAGAAGCAGTCAAACGAATTGGCCACGCTCAAGGTAAGATACAAGTCTCCTAACCATGGACCATCACTGACCAGATAGGCGGAGCTGGACGCACTCAACGGATCAATGGAGGATTCAAGCAAAGTTCTCCAAGAAAAGTTCGCGCTCAACCGAGAGCTCAATCGAATCCGACCCGAAATCGAACACTTGAAGTCACAGCTCGCCAACCACCAAGCTGTCATTTCCGAGAAGCACGAGCTCCAAAGGCAATTGAATTCGCTCGAGGTCGAGCTTGAGAACGAGAAACGATCGAAACAACGAATCCAACAGAAGCAAGATGCCGAAGTTGACGACGACTGGAGGGCGCGAGTCGAAGACGCCGAGAAAAAATACAAAGTTGAAAAGAAGGAGTGGGAAAGATCAAAGAAGAAATACGAGAGCGAACTTCGAGAAGGAGAGGGTGAGCGTGATCAGCTCGTTGATCGAGTGGAAGGATTGAAGGCCAAGCTTAAGAGCGTCCAATCCGAGCTCAAAGATGCACGAGAGGAACTGAAAGGATGCCGCGCAGAGATGGAGACGATGCGAAAAGCACCTCGAGCGAGCGACCAGCTTAAGAAGATGGTTCCGACGAAGGGCCACGCGTCGAGCAAGCGGCGGTTCAACGATGCCAGCATGGAGGACATCAGCATCGGTACACCAGGCCCTGATTTGGCTGCCCAGAAGCGACCATTGAAGAAGCGCGGCGCAGAGTTTTCGCTTCTTGGAGAGAAATCCGCCTTCTCAGTCACACCCTTCTTGAGCAGGACAAAGAATGTCGACGACGACTCTCTTGAGATGCCATCTCCGACCGGCAAGCAGGTGGTATTTGCGGAGCCAGTTGTTGATGAAGAGGAGGAACTCGAGGAAGAAGAAGTGCAACAGCCCAAGCTTCAAGCCCAGGCCTCTGAAGAGACTGCTGGAGCCGACAAGGAGGTCAAGACCAAGACTTCAAAAACACAGAAGCCACGGGGAAGGCCCCGAAAGGCTCTCGAGGATGCACCCACTCTGAAGAAGAACATGCCTAGCTCTTCGGCGCAAGAGAAGGTGCAGCAACTGAAGACTAAGCACCCGCTCGCGGCTGTGGTTGAAGAGGAGTCAGAGGATGACGAAGCTGAGAAGGTTAAGAAGGTACCCGAGTACAAAGCAAAGAAGGTGGAGCTCAAGTCTGGGAGTGGGATTGAAGCAGATGGACGCAAGAAGAAGCGCAAGATACTCGCCAACAGCAGTAAGACGCTGTTCGGCGACGACGACGCCGAAATGGCGCCAAAGGTACCGAAGACGAAGCTGGGTGCTGGCCGAAAGCTCAAGGGCCCTCTGGGAGGCGTAGCCGGTGCGTTTGGCGGGAGGACCTTTTCTCCTCTGAAGAGAGATAGGCGAGGAGTCAACGCCAGTTTTCTGGCATAAGGAAGGGGTGTTTCTTGGTTTACTGGTATACGATCGCGGTTGCATGGATGGATGGCGTTTGGAGCTGGCTTGTTTTTTTTACTCCCGAGAATTCAGGATATGCGAATTGACTTTCGCAAAGGGAGTCTTTGGTTGTTTCAGTCAATGCCTGGATAATATGATGTCCTGATGTCTGGAGTCTTGACATATGATGCTCGTGAACTATTATTGCTACCCGATGTTTTGCCTGACCATCACGCTCCGATTTTAGGTGCAGGGGCATCATGACTTCAACATGCTTCTGATTTGGACACCATGTATATTTCACCAATCATGAAGATATCGCCTTAATCTTTCAATTGTTTATTAATCATGTTCTCCCGACCGACGACTCGCCTGACGAGCGTTCTACACCTGCTGCGCCGGCCCAGCGCCTCACCTTTCGCACCAGACGCAACATCACTGTGCTTGTGGCACCGCTCGTCGTCAACGTCGCGATGGAAGCAGCGTCAGGGAAAAGACCCGTTCGCGCGGGATGCAAAAGTCCACGGACTGAAGAGTCGAGCGGCTTTCAAGCTTTTGGAGGTATGTTTCCCTCTCTTGTGTTGAACTTTTTTCGGCCAGGGGACCTGGTTTTTTTTACTGACGGACGGCGCTTTTGGAGATGGATGTCAAGTACAAAATCTTCAAGGGGAACGGACAGACTGTTGTTGATCTTGTGAGGACTCGCTTTCTCTGCTCTTGTTTGAGAAGTAGGACGTCTGTGAGCTGATGCTGAGTAGGGTTATGCTCCTGGGAGTTGGTCCCAAGTACGTCTCATCCCCGGTCTCCCATTTCACCCAACGATGAAAAAACTCATCCGCCACACAGGTAGCAATGGAACGAACGCGCCCTCATGGCCGCGTCATCGGCATCGACCTCATCCCGGCGCAGCCGCCGCGAGGAGTGGCTACCCTTCAGGGCGACTTCCTCTCGCCGAGCGTGCGCGCCATGGTCAAGAAGCTCATCGTTGAGTCGCACAAGAATTCTCCCGCGAAGGAGGTTCCCCCGCCAGCAACAGACCCGGCGACGCCGGAGGCTTCTGAGGATGATAAGATCGCCGAGGCGGAGATTGAACGGCCGAGTTATATCGACATGGAGCGGCATGATGCGATGACTGGGGAGGGATCGGAGGGGAAGACGGGCGCTTCGGAGCGTCTTGTTGATGTTTGTCACTTTTCCTGCCCCCGTCCTTCTCTCGGCAAGGAGCTTCTTGTCTTGTGTGTACTGACTTAGGCTCGCAGGTCGTGTTGAGTGACATGTCAGCTCCCTGGGACCAAACAAACGGTTTCAACGTGAACAGCATGAGTAATCCGTATCGTAGGCTGATGAACACGAGCGGCAACACGTTTCGCGATCACGCCGGTAGCATGGTAAGTCCTGAATTATCCCCAAACTCCTTTTGATATGCATCCTCGTTTCCAAAGGATGAAGCCTTATTTCTGTTTGTAGGACCTCTGCAACGCCGCCTTGCAGTTCGCCAGCGACACGCTCAAGTCCGGAGGCCATTTCGTCTGCAAGTTTTACCAGGGCTCCGAGGATAAGGAGCTTGAGAAGAGGCTCAAGTCCATGTTTGCCAAGGTCTTTAGGGAGAAGCCCGAGTCGTCGAGGAAGGTGAGTCCCCTGGACATGTTTGGTACAGGAAGAATGAGCGTGGAGTTGATTAATTGCGAAACAGGAGAGTAAGGAGGCATACTTTGTTGCGCTGCGACGGAAGGGGAGCGTTACTGTTCAATGGGAGTAAAATAGGGAGGCGACGTTGATCTGTATAATATCCACTCATGTACAACATCAATATAGAGGAACGAAGCTATCGACAGCAATGACAAACACGAAACATAATTCACATACGGGAACGACACAAGACCATCACGACACAGAGCACATCACGGACAAGAACCTGGGTTGATCTAGGCGGCAGCAATGCGCAAAGAACTTGATTGTAGAATTTTGTGATGCCTAGCCACGCCAATTCCATGCAGTACCCATTGACAAACCGAATTTTGGCAATTGCCTCATAAACTGGCCGTAACGCCGCCCGAGGCCAATTATTTTCGTCCACATCCCGCTTAGACCTTGAAACCGCGCGAGCGTCTGCGACCACGGGCACGCTCGAACTTGCGGCCCTTGGACTCGACGTAGGGCTTCTATTCGGGGAGTCAGAGAAGGTCATATAGGAACCAGCAAGACCGTAGGCTTCACGTACCTTGTTGGAGTGGGGGCCGAAGCCGAAGTGCTTGACAGCCTCGCGGCTGTTCTTGGGACCACGGAGGATCAGGGTGTTGGCGCCGGTGGGGGCGCGGAGGGCGAGCTGGTCCAGGGTGATGGCCTCGCCGCCGGCGGCGATGATGCGGGCGCGGGCCGTGGCGGTGAAGCGCAGGGCGGCGATGGTGGTCTTGGGGAACTCGAGCAGGCGGTTGTCGTCGGTAACGGTGCCGATGATGACCACGGTGCGCTTCTCCTCCTTGTTGGTGTTGGCCACGATGCGGGAGAGGGAGACGGGGGGTCGGTTGATCTTGGACATGAACAGGCGTCGGAGGACGACCTTGTTGAAGGAGGAGTCCGTTCGGCCTGGAAGAAAGAAAAAAGGTTTGTCGTTAGTGGGCTGCCAATCGCTTGTCAGGACAGGACGGGGAGGAGAGGAAAACATACGGGCCAAGAAGCGGTAGAGCTTCACCAAGAGCTTGAGGTAGACATTGTCGCTCTTGGGGGCAGTGCGGTGAGTGCCCTTGACGTGGTGGCGGTTAAGATCGATACCTGTTTTGTGGTTGAAGCCATCGTCAGCCATTTGGTTCAAGCATGCTCAAGAACGGGCGACTCTGTCTTTCGCGGAAAACGCGCAAGATGGTGCCTTGGTCGCAGGGAGAAGGGATCCTCGAAAGAAACCCCTTCTCGCTACTCGCATACAGGAGGCTGATTTCACAATTGCTTCACGTACCCATGGCGGCGGTGGTTTGGCGACTTGTCGAAGTTGGCGATGCTGCTGGTTGAAGCGAACTCACTGGGCCGGCCCTTCACCTAAGGGAAAAATTCGAGGGCTATTGCGAAGTGGGTCCGCGAGCCCACAACTGGAGGGGGGGTTTTTTCACGGCGGTGTGAGGCGGCAATTAGGGCAAGAGATTGATGTGCCAAAATGGATTCCTTTGCACAGCCACTGAATTGTGGCTGCGGCGCTGTGGCTGGCGCCGGGTCGACGGAAACCGATCGCCGAGTCGGACCCGGCGGTCACCGATCGTTTGAACTGAGAGCCCTGTGTCTCCTGTTGGCATCCGTGTCGAGGGTCAGTGATACTGACCGTCTATTGACGCAAAACATGTTGATCAACACAATATCAAACGGGAAACGCGAGAGATTCTGTTGTCTTATCTATTGTTAAGCTACCTTGGTAGTATGTATCCATCTCCTTGCGCCGTCGTAGAGCGCTCAATGCATCCTCAGGGCGGTCGTTTGTCAACCACCTCTCGTAAGTTGGTCAAGACCTGTATGGCGTCTTACCTCTCGCATCGTCTTGGTCCGCAACTTTGTTTTTTCTTCAACGTATTTAGCTATTTCAATGTTCAGACATCTCGTCCGAACATGGTGTTCATCGCGACTGGATACACTCGCTACAAGGAATGGGGTTCCGCATCTGGTCTCAGGTTGACGAGGAAGTCTCGCGTCATCTCGAAACTCAGCCAACTTGATGCCATGCTGGGGGCGACCTTGAGCAGGTTGGGCGCGATGCCCTTGTAGAGGCCCTTGATGCCCTCTTGGGCGACGATGACGCGGATGGCGTCTGTGACGCCCTTGTACTGGTAGCCCATGCCTGACATGGTGTTGATCTGGAAACGCCTTCGAAGAACATCGCTGTTGCTATTGTCAGCTTCCTATCGCCGAGCATCGTATTGATCCAACCACTCACAAGGGATATGTGCAGGTTTGAGCAACCGCACCAGAGATGGCGCCAGCAAGGAGTTTCCGGCTGGCGCTCGGGTTCTGCTCCCCTTCGTACGTCAAGTACTGTCGGGCCGACTCGTACACCATAAAGTTGAGGCCAACCTGGTTCTCAATGTTAACGGCGAGATCTGGACTTGGGTTGCCCTCGACTTACATAGGGTGCGACACCAGCCACGGTTGGGATAATGCCTCGGTACAATGCTACGATGCCACCTTCAGACGTGTACATGTGTCCCAGGGTACCCCACATGCCCGGTAGCTTGTCAGGTCTTGTTCCTAGCTCAGCAAAGCTTGCTGATTGGATGGACAGCCTTGTTCGGACGATATCGAGGGGATAGGTGAGGAAGACGGAAGTGATTCCGGCTATGCCACCGCAAACGAGACGGCTAAAGGGAGAGAGATCGGCGCCGGGGGAGGTTTCGAAGAAGTTCTGCAGCGCTGTTAGCCCATGCCGTCTTCGTAGGGGAAGAGACACGTACCCGCTTGTAAAAGTTGTAACTGCTAAACTGGACGGCCGAGTAGGGGACGATGCGAATGCAGTTGGTGCCATTGCCGCGCATGAAGCCTCTCCAACCCTCCTCTCTCCACATCTTAGCCAGGGCCTGCCCAACTGAAAGCTTGTAGGCGTCTCTGCCGACGCTCTGGATTTGCATGAGGATCTTGAGGCGCTCTAGGGGGGATACGACGGTTCGGGACACGGCGCCAGCGACGCCGCCGGCGCAGAAGGCGGCGATGACGGGCTGGGAGACACCATCTTGGAGCTGCTGGAGACGCCTCTGGGTGACGGTCGGCGAATTGACCATGTCTGGCGCCGACTTGTCGAGGTTAGCATACGTCATCTTGCGTGGGATGAGAAATATCGGGGCTTCGATGGTGGTGACGATGGGCTTTGGGAAGGGAAGGTTCGACATACGGCAGACATAGTGGCAGACGATGCTATCGCACCGAGTGCAGCGGCTCAATTGGGCTTGTAAAACGGTCCTGCGCCAGTTTGGAGAGCCTGTTTCCTGCTTGTCCCTGGGCTCGGGGCATCAACAAACGGCCAGGACGGCCAGGGGTATTGGCAGGGGCTGAGGCGATCGCGGGCGCCGCTTCTCTTTCAGAGGTCGAATCGCGGTTTGTCTGTCGGGACGGAGTGCGGCTGCGGGGAGGGCTTCGACGGTTTGTCGGACAATGAGGCTCAAGATAGGAGTCGATCGGTAACCATCGGGGGAGAGGCTCGGGAAGCCTAGGGTCCTTTTTTTGCGCCGGAGCCGACGACGATTGGAGGCGAGGTTCGGGCAGCAGGCTGGCCGATTCGCTACGTCGACAGGCAGCGGTCGCCTTTAATGGAGCTCGCAGAGGTGTTGAGGAGGCAGACGGCCCATGGAAACGGCGGAAGGTGGTGGTCGTGGTCGGTGAAAGAGGTGCGAGCTGTGCGGGATGGGGCGCGTGAGCCGGCGATGCGGATGACTTCGGGGGCGCGCGTGGTCCCAGTATTCCCTCGCCTCGGAGATGGGCTTTGGTGGGGTTGGTGCTCGGTGCTTGGTGCTTTGGTGGTTCAGGCGGCGAATCTTGTCCGAACCACTCCAATGGGGCAATGGAACTTCTAGCGTGACGAGCTTACAGTAGGGGCGCTTGGAGTCGCGACCGTCGAGTGCCTGGTCTCGTGGTGAAGTCTTGACGACGGCTGTCTGGTGCCTGTCGACGTGTGGATAGTGAGTTTTACCTCCTGGCCAGAGGCCTAAAAGCTTGCCAAGCCTTGTCGCTGGTTTCGGCTAGGTAGACGTGCATCTGACTTCGCAGAGATACACCAAGCTGAGCTAAACCCTGCCTCGTTACGACTCCGCGCAGTACCTGACTTTAGTAAGTAGATGGGAGGTGCTAGTCGTAATTAAGGTGCCGTGCCGGGGTACCCTGATCGATGAAGTGTAACGCTGCATGATACGTACAGTACATGCTTGTCGACCATGTCTCACTGCTCTGGACATTTGGACTTGTGACATGTCAAATATGAGTGATGATGCTGAGCAGCTGAATGATCCGAGAGAGTCACAAATGATGATGGAGCGAACGAAGAAATACCTGACCGGACTGTGAATCGAGCCACTACCAACATGACACGCCTCTCTGTCTGCTTTGGGGTAGGTAGAAAGATCCCAAGCACTCAATGAGGCATCCGAAAAACTTGTACTGGAACTCAGCATGTGCTTGAAAAGTAATTTTGGGCGCATCAATAAATAGATACAAATTAAAAAAGAGACAATAATATTGATACAGGACAAAAAAGGTCCTAGACCCATGATCCGTAAGACACTTTTTTTGTCGCCAACTGTCTAAGCCCATGAATGTGTACTTCCGTTTGAAATGCGTCCCACCAATACCATCAATCTTGGAACCAAAGGAAAAGGGCGATGGCCGACAGGTAGACTCAAAAAGCGTACTTCTACGAGGATATCTGGTCGAGCCATGGAGCCGGTGCTATAAGTCGTGCAGGTTAAACAGAGGAAAAAACAAGCCACATCCGGGTCAGAAAGCAGAAACTTTTCCTAGATATTTGGGCCTACGACCGAGGGGCGCTCCCAGCCTTGTAATGGAGGCTCTACTCGGCAACGTCGAGATCATCGTGGGCCGGAGGGCTGTCGAGGGCTGCGATTTGGTCAACATCAACGAGGAATTGTAGGCCGAACAGGGGACATACGCTTTCGCTCCTCGCCGTTGGTGCCGTTCTCCCGTCGATCGCGGTCATCGCGGTCATCCTTGGGATCACGCTCACGATCGCTAGAGCTAAGTTGTTAGAGACTTGGCCAGTACCTCCGAGGCAACGGGGAGAATACATACCGATGGTCGGGGCTACGAGAGCGATCACGGTCGCGGCGGGGTTCGCGTTCATAGTCACGATCACGGTCCCGACGGTCGTCCTTCCGTGGCGAGTATTCCCGCGTGCTGCGACGGGGAGATGGCGAACGTCCGCGACGGGGGGAGCGAGCGCCACGACGATCGCGGTCGCGACCAGATTCGAATCGCCAAGAGGCAGATGGGGGAGTGCGAGCCCACTGGTTTGTCGGTCAGCTTGTGACCAAGAGAGCAGAATGGATGGCACGAACCTCAATCTTCAGGAGATCATCGCGCCCAATGCGCTTGTTATGCATTTCATGGTAGGCGTCGTCGGCGTCTCGTCTGTCTTCGTACTCGACAAAGGCAAACCTGATGATGTTAGCGACAATTGGCAAAGCTTGGGATATTGGATGCTTACAGCCGACTGGACGTTGATCTCGGCGCCGGGATATCGCACCGCACAAGACGCCCGTACCTGGAAGAGACGTTGTTAGCATATGATGATGGCATCGCAAAACTCGATACATCGCCGGTTGGGGCCCCCTTTTTGAGCATGGCGTGCCATGCGCGTACTCTCAAGACAAAATGTTGAGAGCTACGTCGACTCGAACGAACAACGGCTGCGAAGCGAACGAGCGGCTTCATCGACGGACGGGAGAAAGAAAAAAGGGGAGGAGGGGGTGAAGGCTGGGGGGCGGCGAAAACGAGAACGACGGGCGCGTGCGAGGGCTCGGGCGACGAAGACGGCGAGGTGTCGAGCCACCAAGGGCTGGCTCGAGGGATATCGAGTGTTTCGTCGCCGTGGACGTGGACGTGGACGTAGCGCGGGCGGGCGAGGGCGAGGACGGAGACGGAGGAGACGAAAGCGAGGGTGTGGGCGAGGAAGGCGAAGGGCGAGAGGGCGTTAGACGAGGTTGACATACCGTTCGAACTCGTAGGCGAGGTCGCGAGCGCGGGTGCCGTGACTGAAGCCGGTCACGTAGAGAGTAGTTCCACCGCGAGACATGATGATGATGGTAATGAGAAGAGTGGCGGGATGGAGCTGATGGAGCAGTTCCGAGAAGCTGGACAGGAAAGGGTAAAGTGATGATGGCGCGGTGGTGGGTTGGCAATAAGCTGGTCTCAAAAGTGATGGAGTCTGGGGTCACGGGAAGGAGACTGGGAAAGTTCTGTCCGAAAGGAAAAATCCTGCTGACATAATGCATTGGCGCCTTGACCGCGTCTTCCACCGTGCGTCGTTGGCGTCCAGGGCGGGAGCGCCTCGGTCGTGTCAGAAAAACATTACGGGCCAATGATGAAGGATGTTGTTTCAGCTTGTCGGACGTGTCGCTTCTTCCTGAATTTGGAGTCGTTGGATCCTTGGGTTGATTCGATTGTGGATGGATGCGTTGCGCCATGTGGAAGCAAACCAGGCCACATTTAGATCCTACGAACAGATGGTACAGCAACGGCCGACTTCCTTTGCCAAGGAAGCATGAAGAATCAAGAATTGATTAAGATACTTGACAAGAACAACCTCTCCCGGTCGCTTCGCGCTCGCCGTTCCGCGCACTCGGGATTTGTGTTGAGTCCGTCCTCGGAGTTGCCGGCAGTTGCAGCGTTTGCCAGTTTGGTGATCGTCGGAGAGGACGGAGTATCGCTCACCCTTTGCGCCGACACGCCTTCGTCGCCCGGAGGTGTTGGTCATCTCTTCCTTTTCATTCCGTCAGCAGACCTCGAAATAATTCATCCGCCAAGGCTCACTTCCCGCTGGCATGACGTTGATGCCGTGTCATCGGATACTGCATGTCGCTGGCTGCGCGCTTGGAGTTGAACAAAATGCTTTCAACTTGGTAATGGTTCGGAGAACTTTGATCGGCATTCGTGTCACCTGCTACCAAGTTTAGTACTTTGTTGCATCAAGTGAAGGGAATATCCCCTTTACCTCTTGATGTCTATCTCACTTGTTTCATTATCAAGCCCTCATTCCTGCTGTCCATCATTTTCCTGAACCACGGCACTCCTTGCACGCTTCGCCCCTCATAACAGGCAGTTTCTCCGCATCCGTATCTAGATGCTATGTATTTATGTACATGGGACAACGTAGGCTAATTGCAGGCAACAATGGTCCAGTATCGTGCCGGCATCGACATCTGCATCTGGTGTTGCAGCTCCGGCTCGCCCGGACTCCGACCCGAGCTTACTTCGTCGGGAATCCTGGTCTAAGGTTTGAGGCTCTTTCTTGACCCAACCCTGCGCATGTGGTCTTCTGCGGCATCTTCGGCGATAGCATGATCAACTCCCGCGCGCTGCGTAGTAATCGCTGGAGTTTAGGGCTGACCACATGCCGTGACGTCTACGTTCCGCCCGGACCGAGACGGGTCAATCCTGATAGGTACGGACGGGAGGCAAAAGGCAAATATATCTGATCTCTTGTCACATCCAATTCTCTCGTCAGACCGTTTCACATATTTCCTTGCCATTTTCAACCTTGCAAGCAGTCAAGTAAGGCACCAGCAATTAGTTGCTACTCCTTCGTACTTGTGCTGCAGGTGCGATCGGCGAGCACCTCCCTCGTCCGAGCTTCCCCATACTTCTCAGATACTTCACTTCTTTGAGCTCACCAAGCAACCACACACCTTGTCCATCGAGTCATACCTACAATAGCTGGTTGGCATAGTCCATCCACTCAAATCCATTTCGCTATACCTACCTGTTTCCCCATGGCGGCATCATCTTTTCCCCCGCCTTCCGGGACCCCCGGATCCAATCCAGAAGCCGTATCTCCCAGTCATGCTCGGCAACCCAGGTCCCTCGGAGAAGCTCTGCGTGCTGCTGGAATGAGCCTCGACCGTGGCCGAGAGGGATCAGAAACACCCAGCGAAGAAGATTACGACGAGAATGTTCGTCCAACCTTGGCGAAACCTCAAGTTCTTCGGCGTCGTCCTGGTCGATTTGTCGACTCAGCCTTGAAGACTGGACGGTCGACAGCTACAGCGAAAACCACCACCTCAAAGCCGACGCCACTTGTCATCCGTCGCGATTCTGGCGTTCACATTGTCTCGGATGATGATCAAAGTCTTCAGCAGCTCTTGCGAGATAGCTCAGAATGGACCCGAGATGCCTCGCCACGACGTCGCTCACCCAAGTTTGCCGACCTCGTCTTCACCAGACAGTTCTCTGCCTTTGATCGCCAGAATACGTCCTCGGTTAATAGCCCGTTTCATGGCTTCTATACCCTATTTTGGCTCGCCGTTGCCTTGTTCGTCTTCAAGATCTCAGCAAACAACTGGAAGGCCTACGGCAATCCCTTTGGGACAAGCGACATCATGAAAACCATGTTCCATCGTGACGGTGAGTGCTATGAGTGGTCTGAATAACATTGTACTCTGACACTATGCCAGTGATTTTCCTACTCCTTTCAGATGGTATTATGTGCGGGTTTACCGGTGTCAGTTGGATTATCCAGAAGCTTGTCTTCAGCGACTATCTCAACTGGGACCGGTCAGGCTGGATTATCCAAAACGTAAGTCCTTCACCCGCCAGGTTCATTTCTAGGAACTGACCAACTGAATGGCACAGATATGGCAGACTGCATTCATGGCTGGTGTGGTCGGACTGACCCTTTGGCGGGACTGGCCGTGGACTCACACCGTCTTCTTCGTCCTTCATGGTATCGTCATGCTCATGAAGCAGCACTCATATGCCTTTTACAACGGCCATCTCTCAACAGTATACAAGAAACGGGCATCGCTGCTCTCGAAATTGAAGCAACTCGACTTTGTGCATTCCACGACTGGCCCTGCATGCACCGATCCCCCGGTTTCTGACATCTCGACCGAACACCTCGGGATCCGGCCGTCTGCGGAGCAACGTCGAAAGTCCATCTCGCAACTCCCAAGCGCAGAGGAGAGCGACGTGGATAAGATTTCTCGTGCTATTGCTTCGGGCCAATCTCTAGACGACGAGCAGATCGACCTCTTTGAGCGCATCATCAAATGGGAGGTGGATGCTCTGGCCGACGAGCTGAGCGGTACTGCCACTCACCCTTCTCGGGCGTACCCGAACAACCTCACCTTTGTCGATCACTACAAGTGGATTCCTCTCCCGACGCTCGTATACGAGTTGGAGTATCCTCGATCCGACTCCATCAGTTGGTTGTATGTTGGCGAAAAGATGATTGCCATGGTTGGAGTCCTTTTCGTCATGGTTCAGGTCTCTCAATATTACATCTGTGAGTGGTTTAAAACATGTTGCACAGCAGCATCCAGAATAACCTTGTATGAGTGCTAATACGTCACTTCAGATCCAGTTGTGATGAAGACGGTGGAAATGAAGGAACAGGGAATGCCGCTTGGTGCCAGGTTCCAGGAATTCCCTTGGCTCTTGAGCGACCTAATTTTCCCCTTTATGATGGAGTATTTGGTGCGTGTCACTGACCTATTCCTTGTAACACCTACTGACTCCGATTAAGCTCGTTTGGTATCTCATTTGGGAGACTATTCTGAACGTTCTCGCCGAGCTCACTTACTTTGCGGATCGAAGCTTCTACGACGCATGGTGGAACAGCGGTAAGACCACGACATTTTCCCATTTGCTTTAACATGACTGACGACGTCGCAGTATCCTGGGATCAGTTTGCCCGAGATTGGAACCGACCAGTTCACATCTTCCTCCTCAGACACGTCTATCACAGCTCCATTTCGTCTATGAAGGTGAACAAGCACACGGCCACCCTCATCACCTTCTTCCTATCCGCCTGCGTCCACGAGTTGGTCATGTGGTGCTTGTTCAAGAAGCTCAGAGGCTACCTCTTGATCCTCCAGATGTGTCAATTACCAGTACGTCGCCCTTTGCCACCCTTCCTTGAAACGAATTGATCTGACCATTTGCCCAGCTGGTGAAGCTCAGCCGCACTAAGTGGCTCCGAGGGCGGAAAACACTGGGAAATTTCATATTCTGGCTGGGTATCTTTACGGGACCGAGTCTTCTCTGTAGCCTGTACTTGATCCTGTAGTATCTCTCATGAGAGGACCTAGCTTGTTAGTCAATGTCACAAAGCATGGCATGGCGTGTATACAATATCACGAGTTAACGAATTCGGCGGAAGATGGTGGTGATTGGATGTAAACTCGACTTTTATTGATATGCCAACACCACAACAAAACGATTCTCAAAACTAGCTCGACGTAATCTACATCTTCTCGTAGGTCGCCATAAGAGATCCTGGAAACAAGGTTAGAATCGCCCCTCAGACACGTCAAGGAAGACTTACCAATAAAGGTTGTAACGAGGCGGCTGCGAACTTGGCAGATATCCTCGGGCACCAGCCAAATGGTGGCTCCGAGCTTGCGGGCAATGCTGATGCTCAGCTTGGCGTTCATGTAGGCGTCGTCGTCGGTGTGGCCGGGCGTCACCAAGTCGTAGTCGACGTAGCTGCTCTTCATGCCACTGAGGACGTCGAGGAAGAAGACACCGGTGCCGATGGAGGGGTCCTTGAATGATCGAATGGCCGAGCCGCGACCGCCCTTCTTTGCCATGTCGTTGGCCCATCTCACCATTTCCGCGTCGGTGATTTCGCGCTTGCCCAGCTTCTGCGCCAGCGAATGGAGCGTCACCGTGATGTCTTTGCGCATCAGTTGCCAGACCAAACCAAGCGTCAGAGTCCTCTGTCCGTCGGTGATATCGGCGCCCTGAATTCCAACGAGGGAGAAGCCAATTTGCTTGCCCAGCTCAATGGCATAGTTTGTGTTCTCGACGGCCTTGAACCTCATCAACTCTCCCCCGTCCGCCCGTCGCTTGTTGACGTGGCGCGTGTTCACGGATCCTGGGATAACCTTTTCGTATGCCTGGAGGAGGATGGTGCCATCGCGCAAGTCATCAAAGAATGACTGCACAGAGGGTTGGACGTCGAGACTGTTGAGCCATAGAGTGAATACCCTGGCTTCACGTTCGCCCTCGGCATCGAAATCTTCCACCTCGAGCTTCTCCTCCTCGGTGATGGGGTCGAGAGCGGGATGGGTGTTGAAGAGGTTGGCGACAAAGGCCAAGTTGAGCTTGGGGTTTCCGGCAACCAGGGATTTGGGCGTCAGGAACTTGCGGCATCCGAGTTTGTCGGCTTCTTGGAGGACGCCTTCGGCCCTGTCCAGCACGTCTCGCGTCTGCAAGGGAGCTCGAGTAACGCCATATTCGGAACCGATTTGAGCAAGCAGCACAGCGTAGTTCTCGCCGTCCTTGACATCACCCGAGAAATTGGCTACCCTTTTGGAAGGTCAGTATGACGTGGCATTGTCAGTGCCGAGGAAATTGGCTTACCTTCGGGACCAATTGGCAGCTTTGAGGTGGTAGTTGAACCAGCGGAGGAGAATCTGCTCTGGGGGGAGTCTAAGGAACTGCTCGAGAGTCTCATCCTCTTCAAGTAGGCGGTACAGCTCGGGGTGCAGCTTGATGTCAATCTTGCCCAGGAGACCTCGACGAATCACCTGCCAGATGAGACCCAGGATAAGGTGCTCTCTGACTTCAATGATGTCGCCAGAACCAATGTTGACCACGGAACAACCGATACCCTTGGCAGACTCGATCACGATATTGTTGTTCTCGCTCATCTGGAAGGCGTTGAGGTTCTTCGTCTTCCTTCCAGGCAAGTTGAGGACTCGCTCGTCAATGGTGTCGGGGACGCTGTCGTTGATGAGCTTGGCGAGGACGAGACCGTCCTTGCACTCGTCAAACATCTCGAACGTGTCGGTGGGGAAGGGTAGGCGGTTGCCAATGTCGGCGTCACCAGCCAGAACAGCGTTGATGTGGCGGGTAAACTCAGTTCGCTCATCCTCGTTAATGGTGTGGGTGATGTTGGCATTCGAGCCCTGGACGTGAATCTTGCCGCTGATACTCCCCTTGGAGGCATGGCCGCCTGTGCGCTGGGAGACGATGCCGCTGCTGGTCGCGGGCTTCGGCCCCGTAGACATGCGCTGCTGGGGCGCCGAGGAGTCGCGAAGTTTGGCGATGAGCTGGGACAAAGTCAGCGAGGGCGACTGGGGACGGCGATTTTGCGACATACTCCGACATAATCCTCCAGCTCGACGCGCCGTGATGAATCGAGCTCTACCTGCTTGAGGGCTTGGCGAACGACGTCATAGGGTTGGTTCTCGCTCTGCTGCGTGGCCTTGATGGCCGTGGCTTCGTCGAGGTAGCCCTTGTCGTCAACATCTAGTCGCTGGAAGGCATCGGACAAGGAAAAGATTTCGTTTTGCTGGAACTGAGGAAACTTCCTGTGAAGAGGTTGGAGTCAGCGGGGACACGCGGCGGAGATCCGAAGCAACCGACCTCTGAAGCTTCAGGACGTTCATGGTGGGAGGGGGGTGCGCGAGCGATGTCGGCAAACGACAGCCCGTCTAGAGAAGGAGGAAAGTAAAGAGAGAAGGGGAGAGCTTGGCGCAGAGACACTGAGAGTGCTCGAGGAAGACGTGCGAGAATTGGGCAGCTAGAATCTCTGGCCACCTTTAGCTGGGCAGGTTTAATAAGGAGCAAGGAGAGGACGACGCAAGGACGCAGCAAGCGGGGGCGGGGCGGAGTACAAAGTACAACGTGAAGCTAACGTTGGTGCAGAGCAGGTGGAGAGAGGGGTCAGGTCACTTTCTTCTTGCTTCTCTCGGTTCCTCGGAGTGGGAGCTCGACTCTATTTGAAGTCGGCGAAGGCTGAAGCAGAAGCATGGTGATGTAATGCCGCACAGCCGCGCAGCCTGCTGTGATTCGAAACGCCGCCTTTGTATGTGAGGTATTGCGGGATGGTTACTCTTGCTGTTCAAGGAAGTCGGTGGTCGTTCGAACCAATGACGCACAACTTGTTGCATTATGCGTACCACTGCCTATTCCTATCCCTCTTGGCATTATTTGACATTCGCTCCTCAATCCTATGTTGTCTGCTTGTCATTTCTTCAAGACTGCCCATGATGACCTCGCCTGCCTCTCTCCGTTGCTCAGCGGGACACGGAAATGCTCTAGCGCAAAGTGGCGGGAAAAATTCCAGCCCCACAGCCTTGCGTAAGGTCGCGAGGCTTCGCTGAAACTTTCTCGCAGAAAACAGACATATCAAGACGGTTTGTCTCGAGGCGGCACTTTTGATCGAGTAGCCTGTCAGGCACCAGCTTAATCTGCCCAATTTCCCCGTCTCTTCCGGCTTGGCCCCTTGTAGGCATCAGTCAAAATTCTTCCTGTCTGGCCGTCGACCATGTCCGTCTGCAAAGTCTGCGAGGATCCGCTGGTGCTTCCCTTAGACCCCGAGGATGAAGATGCATCTTCAACCGTCCCAGATGACGTACAGCTCCAGTGTGGTTGTCACTATCACTGGTAGGTTCACTTATCCACCCTTCTATCTTCGTACAACAAGCTGAACATTTTCGCACTTTTAGGCAGTGTCTATTGGATCAGTCCTCTGAGGTGATGCAATCTCTGAAGTGCCCAAGCTGCTCCACACCCTTGTCAAACAACCTCGCCGGATCATCCTCAACGAGGCCAGCCTGGGTTGTACCCCAGGGAACCTCCATTCTTGCAAGATATGTCAATGAGGGCGGTGTTCAAGACAACCTCGACATCTTGCCTTCTATTGTTGAGGAGGCCTATCTCGAAGCAAACCCCGAAGCTCGCCTAGCCCGCGCGTTCCACGTCATGTGCTCTACGGGCGATGTCATGGGAATGGTCGAGCTGCTGCACGATGTCAGCGCTGAAGTCGAAGACTTGGGCGCTTTGATACGGTACCAAGATCCGCTATCTAACATGACGAGCGGTCTTCATCTGGCAATCCAGCACGGTCATGAGGAGGCTCTTTGGCTGCTGCTTTGGCTATCGTCCGGTACTCCGGAACATGAGTTTCCTGACGAGGCACGACGAGTAGTTGAGAGGATGGCCATCAGTCGCCTACAGGTTACGCAGGACACTGACATCCGTTCCCTTCGGGATGCTGATGGGAGGACACCCCGGGGCATTGCCCAGCTTCAAGGCAATTTTAGTAACGTGCTAGACTTCGCCAGCTGGCCAATTTGAAAAGCACATTGGCTGCCTTGTTGCAATTTGTAACTGCATCTCAATTATCCGAATCCGAAGACCGGCCTGGGTGCCTTTGAGGGCATCTTTGTAGGTACGATTGGATTGGCGGTAGCCTGATGTTCGCCCCACAATAAGCACTGGACCGATTACCAGTGCCTGAAATTAGAGGGCCGGGTAGATAGGCACATCCATAGCTCCTTCCACCAGTGTCGCCAGCATGGAACGCAACGTCATCTTTCACATGTGTTCTGTGCCAGCAAGCCACATCCCAAGCTTCACCTTCTCCAATATCTCTTTTATTCGTGGCCAACCAGGCATCCCCTCAACACCAAGCCTCACTCACAGCGTTGTGAGACCTCAATCGACACAAGACAGTCCCCTCATCAATTCACTGAGCACCGGCTTAGCGGGGCAGCGTTGAAACACCTTCAACTCGGCCATTGCATCACGTTGGCTCTTTTATCCTCTCGAACACGTCTCGTTCCTCGGCTTGAGGTACCAACTCATTATATTCGGCGAATTCTTGTAGTTCATCGTGCCGCATGGGCACCCGCGTATGCCACCATGGCATCGGGGCAAGCTGAGAAAAAGACGGAAAAGCAGTCATACTTGAGTTCTGCTGTCAACTCGATCAACCCGTGGGCAAGTAGCCGCAGTACGACACCAACGCAAGCTGGTAAGGCTGAACAATCGCGTCCCGTCACGCCTACCAAACCTGAGGACCACGCCACCACTCATCTCTACGGTCAAAGTTCCAAGAGCTATCCACCCGACTGTCCGCCGCTCAAAGTTCAGTGGTTCCATGCTGTCGATGTACGGGAATCTGAATATCCAGTCTGCTTCGCTTGTCTAACCGAACTCTAGGTGCCCAAACGCAAACCGCATCTTATCCAAGCGGACCGACCAACTGTTCAGCCCCCCCAAACCCCAGCTCAACCAAAGAAGTTCTCACCCTTCTCAGCCTCTGATTCGAAGGCAATTGAGGCCGATTACCAGAAGCTGTTAGAGGCAGTAGAAGTGGCTCGAACCCCCGATGCTCGAGATGCCCGTCGATCCTCTAGGAAGAGAAAGGCCGACTCGGGCAATTTGGACGCCAAACCGTCACCGATCGACACAGCTCACGTCCCAGTGAATGAAGATTTTCTGTTTGATGTGGACATTAAAGCTCGAGAACTCGCTCCAGTCTACTGGCTTGGCCCCGTTTACGAAGGTCCAAAACATCCTCATCTGTTCCCGCCCAGCAGCTGACAAGATCCAGTCCGACGAGGAACATGGTTTTATCAAGAGGGATCAACTCTTCGCTCGTGCGAAGAGAATCTTGCCGCCCAACTCGAAGAGGTTGGTAATTCCCCATTTACCTCAAAGACCAAGCTGACTATTCGTCAAGGGTTACCTCAAAGTAAAGCCATGGCGGTATCCGGGTAACAACGGCTAATCCATCAGTTGTTTGAGAAATGACTAACAAGTCATATAGCAAGAGACAGGAGCCCATCTGGAGCGAGGAAGGTCATCACTCCGAAGATTTCCCAGGAGAACCTGAAGGCAGGCAGTTCATCGTCATCTTTAGTCACATTCAACCCAATTTCCTCGTCCGCGACAGCCCCATCTCAATCCCAGACGCCGGCGCAACACCCTCAACCCCAACCCTATCGACTTTTTGGGACGTACATGAACAGTGTTGCCACCTACCAAGACGCCAATACAGTTTGGTTATCCTCTGAGACCATGCTGTCTTGGGTAACATCCTCGGTCTACGAGAGGTTCTCTGGTGGAGGTTACATGAGCGGGGTGAAGCTCGTTCGAGGATACTCCGAGCCAAGCAAGAGTAAAGAGAAAGAGAAAGACAAAGATGATGCAGCCCCCTCTGCACCGACTGACAGCAGATCTGTATTGGACGAAAAACAACAAAAGATGTTGAAGCGAAGATCCGCTCCCCCGACCACGCAAGCATCCCAAGAGGACCTGTCACATGCTGATCGGTCACCTACTGGCGGCAATCCCAGAGAAATCGGCCTTCAACGACAGATCTCTTCGCTGATGGAAAGCGATGGAAGGAGCAAAGTTGAGACGGAAGAAGAAATCCAGAGGAGAGAAGAGCAGCAAATACAAGATGATTACAATACTCAAGCCGGCGAAACCCAGGGTCGAGAAATCGAGCACCTTGTGTTGGTGACGCATGGGATCGGTCAACGTCTCAGTCTTCGGTAAGTAACCAGTGTGTGTCTTGGCGAGAGTGTGAGTCTCACAAAAGAACAGCATGGAAAGCGTCAATTTCGTCCACGACGTGAATATGCTGCGGAAAAGCATCAAATCGGTATACGCAAACTCCGCGGACTTGAAGGCTCTCAATTCGGAACTTGGTGCTGGGCCAGGCAATTCTCGGGTGCAGGTGCTCCCGGTTTGCTGGAGACATCTACTGGATTTCCCCAAAAAGCGGGAAAAGAAGGGAGAACACGACTTGGGAGATGTTGTCGAAGATGAGGACGAATGTGCGTGTCTCGCGACCAGTCTCCCGTCAACCCTCTTAGCACTTTGCTAATTTGACCTATAGACCCTTCCCTAAAGGATATAACCGTCGAGGGTGTGGCTTTCGCTCGGTCTCTGGTGTCAGACTTGGCTCTGGATGTTCTGCTGTACCAAAGCTCGTACCGGGATCAGATCTCCCGGATCGTGTCAGAGGAGAGCAACCGCATTTTCAAGCTCTTTGTGGAGAGGAACCCCGAATTCAAGGGCAAAGTCCACATGGTGGGCCACTCTTTGGGATCTGCCATTCTGTTTGATGTTCTTTGCCAGCAGCGGCCACGGGCAGAGGAGCAAAGGCCATGGTCACGTTTCTGGCCGTCCCAAGCACCGCACGAGGCTTCTCCTAAAAAGACAGAGCTTGCTCTTGACTTTGATGTCGAGGATTTCTTCTGCTTGGGTTCCCCGATTGGGCTTTTCCAGATGCTGAAAGGACGGTAGGATGATCCATGTGCGCCCTTCCTAGCACATACAACTGACGGGAATATTAGGACCATCGCTGCACGACGGTCTGGCCATTCGGCGGACGACCCGTTGGATGTGGACAACATGACTGAGGCGGATCGCTTGCCTGCCCCCATGGGAGAAGATTGTCAAATATCCACGATCACTGGTCTTCCCATGTCGGTATCTTCCCCCAAGGTGGCAGACTTATACAACATCTTCCACCCGTCGGATCCTATCAGCTACCGTATGGAACCGTTAATCTCTCCATCAATGTCCACACTCAAACCACAACTGTTGCCCTACACAAAAAAGGGCATCTTTGGAAATGTGGCACCACAGGGTCTGACTGGGATTGGGACGAAGGTTGGCCAAAGTGTGAGCGGACTGTGGTCGAGTTTGAGTGCTGGGATTACAAGCAATTTGTTGAATCGCAGCCTGGGACTGAGCAGCGATGACGTTGCGCGAATCACCGCGAGCGCGTCACAGGGAGATCACTCAGACGTGATTGAGATACCTGGCGACACAAAGAAGATGGGGGAGAAGGCGGATGAGAGAAAGAAGCAGCTCGCTGATTTTACAACGCTGGAGGGCAATGACGGCGCAAGCGGACACAGTCCGACGCTCATTGACGACGAGCTGGAAACGCTGTTTTCCAGATTCAAGAAAAGACGAACCGAACTTGGGAAAGACGGTGATTCGACGCAGGTCCAGGAAGAAGATCGTAAGGCTCGGAAGCTCCGGTTGGAAGAGGCCAAGGTCAGGGCTCTCAATCACAACGGACGGGTGGACTACAGCATTCAGGAGTAAGTTGGTATACCTCATTGCGTGAAGCAAGCTGACATATTGGTTTCCTAGAAGCGTTCTCGATTTCAACCCAATCAACACTATTGCATCACACATGGCATATTGGGCTGACGAAGACGTTTCTCACTTTGTGCTCTCTCAGCTGCTGTCGTTGCGGTCAAGACAGAGAAAGACCTGAGGAGGGTGGAAAACGGCGGATACATCGTGGTGCAATCTTGGCACAGCTTGGTTATCCGAGTAGGAGAGATTGATATGTTTGGATGGAGTCGTGATATGTCCCAGACTGCAGCATTCTTACGAATACCTCTTTCGGAGAGCCGTCTCGGGGATGCGGTTAGGGTGATTAGAGGCGCATTACTTCATTGGCTGGTGGGATAATTACCCCCGAAACAACTCGCAAGAATTGACACTTCTCGCAAAACCATGTCTCCTGCTGCCTGAATTCAATTCCCCCGTGACGAATCACTTTCGCTGGGTAGAGTGCGCTGAGTTGGGTCGGCAAGTCGAGCAGAGTGGTGGGGTACGAGCTTCAAGTGCTTTTAGAGTCATCGCCGCCACCCCACTCGCTCCCGCTTCCTCTTGCGCCGGCTCTGTGGGAAATTTTGTTTCCATCGCTTTTGCATCGCGCTGCAACGAATCCCATCCTCAACGATCCTCACCTCAGCCTACCAGCCTCTGGCCATGTCGTTCGTCTCCAAGGCTCAACTATCGCCTCAAGGATTCCACCTCTCGTATATGTGATCGCGACTCCTCCCGCCTCGAATTGCGCTTTCGCCGAATCATTTCAGCACCACCTAGCTGGGTTTGCCCAGCCAAATCCCCGACCTCTCCTCTCCCCATTGCCTTCGCAACGCGCTTGTCCGAGTCCTCTTGAAACATGGCTGTGACGATATCGACGGACAGCCCCGTGAAGCAGCAGCTTGTGGATAAGCTGCCGAAACGCTTCCGGGGCATCAAGTTTGGCATCCAGTGAGTATCCCGCCACCATGTATCCGTACCTCTATTTTAGTATACGTCTCTAACCACCCGGCTTCCTTTAGGTCCAACCAAGATATTGCGAACCAAGCTGTACTCGAAGTTTCCGACCGTCTCCTTTACGATATCGAGAACAACCGCGCCCCATATCGCCATGGACCCCTCGATTCACGACTCGTGAGCCTCGCACCGCCCCGGCGAACCCTTGGAATTGCGCTGACCGGGTCATGAATAGGGCACGTCGAGCAAGCTTGGAAAATGCGCCACCTGCCTTGAAGCGCTCAAAGACTGCAATGGCCACTTCGGACATGTGCGATTGCCATTGCCGGCTTTCCACATCGGCTACCTGCGATTCATCATGTCCATCCTTCAGGAAATTTGCAAGGTAGAGTTATCGATATATATGACTGCCGCCCGAGGTTCTAACTTGGAGCTAGGACTGCGGTCGTGTCCTTCTCGAAGAGCCCGACCGACAACAATTCCTCAAAGAGCTGCGGCGCCCATTCCTCGACAACCTTCGTCGAACGCAGATCTGCAAGCGAATTAACGCCCAGTGCCGCAAGGCCCGAACGTGCCCTTACTGCGGCTCCCTCAACGGACAAATCAGAAAGATTGGCGTCCTCAAGCTTGCCCACGACAAGTTCGTGTTCTACAACAAATCTACATCGGCCAAGAAGGTGCCCCCGGAGAGCAAGGTCAAATTCGACAACTCGTTTCTTGCGGCGAGGCGCGAAAACCCAGAATTGGACAAGCATTTGCGCAAGGCCATGGAAGATCTGAATCCACTGCGAGTTCTCAACCTCTTCAAGATGATTAGCCCGACCGACTGCGAACTGCTCGGTCTCGATCCTGCAGAGGGTCGCCCAGAAATGTTCATTTGGCAGTTCTTGCCTGCTCCTCCGGTCTGCATTCGACCCTCGGTTGCCCAGGACAATGCCAGTAACGAGGACGACATTACAACGAAGCTTGCCGACATCGTCTGGGTTAGTGGCATGATTCGATCCGCTCTACAGAAAGGCTCGCCCGTCGCAACCATCATGGAGCAGTGGGAATATCTCCAGACTCAAATCGCCATGTACGTCAACAGTGATGTGCCTGGGCTTCAGCAACCTGGCTTTGGCAAACCAACGAGGGGCTTCTGTCAGCGACTCAAGGGAAAGCAAGGGCGCTTCCGAGGCAACCTCTCTGGTAAACGTGTCGACTTCTCCGGCCGCACTGTCATTTCCCCAGATCCCAATCTCGGCATCGACCAAGTTGCTGTTCCTCAGCTGGTTGCTAAGAATCTTACATATCCTGAACGGGTCCAGCGCCACAACATCGAAAAGCTGCGCCAGTGCATCAAGAATGGACCGGATGTCTGGCCAGGTGCTCAGCAAGTGATCAAAAAGGATGATGGCGGTTACAAGATTTCTCTGAAGTTCGGAAACAGAGATTATGTCGCCCGTGACCTGTCATTTGGGGATATTGTTGAGCGCCATCTGGAAGATAACGATGTGGTCCTCTTCAATCGCCAGCCTTCGCTCCACAAGCTCAGTATCATGAGCCATCTTGCCAAGATCCGACCTTGGAGGACCTTTCGGCTGAATGAGTGTGTCTGTGGACCATACAATGCAGATTTTGACGGTGATGAGATGAATCTACATGTTCCGCAGACGGAGGAGGCGCGCGCCGAGGCCATCAATCTCATGGGTATCAAGCACAACCTGGCAACACCCAAGAACGGCGAACCCATCATCGCAGCAACCCAGGACTTCATCACGGCGGCATTTTTGCTGAGCAGTAAAGATCGGTTCTTCGACCGCAAGACCTTCACCTACTTGTGCATGCACATGCTTGACAGTCAGACCGAGCTCGACCTCCCGCCGCCAGCCATCGTCGCCCCGGTGGCATTGTGGACGGGTAAACAACTCTTCAGCATTCTAATAAGACCAAACAAGAAATCGCCGGTCAAGGTCAACCTCGATGCAAAGTGCAGAAGCTTCTCGGCAAAGTCGGTGGCTTGCCCTGACATGGACCCCAACGATGGCTGGCTTGTGGTTCGCAATTCCGAGGTCATGTGTGGCCTGATGGACAAGTCTACCGTGGGAGCTGGCAAAAAGGATTCCATCTTTTACGTCATTCTCCGTGATTTTGGCCCAGACGAGGCCGTCAAGTCGATGAACCGGCTGGCGAGGCTCTGTGCCAGACAGCTGACGAACCGCGGCTTTTCGATTGGCGTGGGCGACGTCTACCCAACCGAAAGCCTGACGATGGAAGTAGAGAAGCTTGTCTCTACGGCGTACAAACAGAGCGACGATCTCATCGAGCTATTCAAGGCGGGCAAGCTTGAAAAGGCCCCTGGCTGCAACATGGAACAGACGCTGGAAAACTCCATCTCTGGCATCCTCAGTAAGGTCCGACAACAAGCCGGTACATACTGCGTCGATACCCTCAGCCGCAACAACGCGCCACTCATCATGGCCAAGTCGGGGTCAAAGGGTTCGGATCTTAACGTCGCTCAGATGATTGCTCTGGTCGGCCAACAGATTATTGGCGGGCAGCGTGTGCCCGACGGTTTCCAAGACCGAAGTCTACCGCACTTTCACAAGAACGCTCGACAACCACCATCAAAGGGTTTCGTCAAGAACAGCTTCTACACGGGTCTTTTCCCCACCGAGTTCCTGTTCCACGCCATCTCCGGACGTGAAGGTCTGGTCGATACGGCTGTCAAGACGGCAGAGACGGGCTACATGTCCCGACGATTGATGAAGTCTCTGGAGGATTTGTCAACTCAGTACGACGACACGGTTCGGACATCCAGCGGCACCGTTGTTCAATTCCAATTTGGCGCAGATAAGCTTGATCCCGTCGACATGGAGGGCTCCGCAGAGCCAGTTCACTTCCAACGCACCTGGACTCACGCTGAAGCCATGACCTGGGACAACAACGAGCCATCGATGACGCCGGATGAAATCAGATCGTTCTGTGATGGTGTCCTTGAGAAGGAACGCCGTCGCTTCCAGAGACATGGTTTGCTGTTCAACGAGCTGCTCGATTACCAGGACACCAGCGACTATGCCATCGACGAGCACGAAACCGCGCGCGAATTTCTGAAGGCCATTGAAGGCCACGTCGAGAAGCTGGCGGCGAAACTCGAACGAGTGCGAAAACTTGCCGGGTTCGAGGGAGATGTCATGGTGAGAGGCACGGCCCAAGACCACGCCGACCGGACAGCGAAGGTATCGGTTTCGGCTCTGAGCATGTTCATCAAGCTCTGCCTCGAAAAGTACAAGAAGGCACACGTTGAGCCTGGCCACGCCGTCGGTGCCGTCGGCGCCCATTCCATTGGCGAACCAGGTACTCAGATGACACTCAAGACTTTCCATTTCGCCGGTGTCGCCGGAATGAGTATCACGCAGGGTGTACCCCGAATCAAGGAAATCATCAACGCCTCCAAGACAATCAGCACACCCGTCATCACGTGCCCACTCCTCAACGATCAACAAATCGAGGCGGCGAAAATCGTCAAGGCGCGAATTGAGCAGACGTACATCTCGGATGTATTGCGCTTCGTGGAGGACGAATGGCGTTCAAACCAGGGCAACATTGTTCTGCAAATCAATTTAGAAGCTCTGGCGGACATGCACTTGGGCATCGGCCCTGCCGACATTGCCGAGGCAATCGTCAGACAACGGAAACTGAAGATTGGGAGGGAAGACCTGTCTATTGACCATGAAAGGATTGTGGTACGGGTGAGGGATGTGAGCGACCCCAAGCGGACTGCTCGAAGCAAAGCGGCAGCGGAGGAGAGCGGTGACCTACTCCTGAGGGCGAACTTTTTGCGGCGAGCTCTTCCGTCGGTTGCCATCTCGGGCTATCCGGAGGCCACTCGAGCTCTGATTGAGACGTCCGATGAAAACAAGCACCGAGTTCTGGTGGAGGGCTACGGTCTCCGAGCTTGCATGACGACGGAAGGCGTGGTTGGCACCAAATCTCGAACCAACAGCGTGATGGAATGCGGCGAGGTGCTCGGAATTGAGGCGGCAAGAACAACAATTGCCGACGAGATCAACGAGGTGATGGGAGACATGGGCATCGATCACCGGCACATGCAGCTTCTCGCCGACGCCATGACGTTCAAGGGAGAGATCCTCGGCATCACGCGGTTCGGTCTGTCCAAGATGAGAGACAGCGTGCTGCACCTTGCTTCGTTTGAAAAGACACCCGATCACTTATTCGAAGCAGCGGCGGGCATGAAGCTGGACCGGATCGAGGGTGTCAGCGAGAGCATCATCATGGGGCAGACGATGGACATTGGCACGGGAGCGTTCCAGGTGGTGCGGCGACTGGGCATTCAACAGAAGGATTTGAAGCAGAAACCGACGGCGTTTGAGGATGCCTGGGCTGCGGAAATGACGATGAAGCGAAATGCTCGTCGAAAGGCGTAAATACTTACTTATAGGGGAGTCGAAAATGATTGTCTGGATGTTTCTTTACCTTTTCTTTACAGCTGCCTTTGCACGTGACTTGGCGTTCAGACCCACGTCATTCAAGTCGGCGTGAAGTATGATGAATTCGTGACTTGAACAGACCTGAGATATCGCGTCTCAAAGAGCGGCAGCTGTGTTTGTATCTTGCGACGATTGGGAAAGAAGCGGAATTCAAAATGTGCGGTCGATATGCGATGGCTTTGGTAAGTTGTCACCTTTGACCCGTTGTCGTCTTGGTCGCCGTTAACGATGATACACAGCGGCCGTCGCAGGTTCGCCAAATGTTGATGGAAGACGAGATGGCGGTGGATGACGCACCCGAGGACGAGGCAGACGATGCCCCTCGGAGTAGCTACAATTTCGCGCCTGGCTATCACGGCATTGTCTACCGCGCTGATGCCTCCAGCCCGGCCTCTGGGCACCAGGACGACGGCAACAAGACGTCGACGGAGAAATCGCCGCCGCCGCCGCCACCGTCGGTCAAGTACAAGCTGCAGTCGATGAAATGGGGATTGGTCCCGTCGTGGACCAAGCGCAACCCGGATTATCGCTCAATGCTCAAGACGATCAACTGTCGGAGCGATTCGCTGGGGACGCCGGGCGGGCTGTGGGCGAGCATGAAGGCGCGGAAGCGGTGCGTGGTGGTGGCGCAGGGGTTCTTCGAGTGGCTCAAGGCCGGGCCCAAAGAGAAGACGCCGCATTTCACGAAGAGGAAGGACGGGAAGTTGATGTGTTTTGCGGGGTTGTGGGATTGCGTGCAGTACGAAGGTGAGCAACCGAGGATATTTACTTGGGAGTTGTGCTTTTGGACGCGGAATGCTAATGTTGGGACAGGTTCGGAGGAGAAGCACTACACGTACGCAATCATCACGACAGATTCCAACCCCCAGCTCAAGTTCCTGCACGACCGCATGCCCGTCATCCTGGAGCCCGACAACGTCAAAACGTGGCTGGACCCGTCGCGCGACGAGTGGTCTCGCGAGCTGCAGGCGCTGCTGAAGCCGTACGAGGGGAAAGTCTGCGTGTATCCGGTGGTCAAGGACGTGGGCAAGGTGGGGAACAATTCGCCGTCGTTTGTGATTCCGTTGGATAGTAAGGAGAATAAGTCGAATATTGCAAACATGTTTGCGAGGGGGGTGAAGAAGGAGGGGGGGAAGGGGGATGGGGTTGAGAGGACGACGGATGGTGAGAAGGGAAGTGGAAAGGAAGGGATAGAAGCTCTCGTTGATGCTTTAGCGGGTCAGAAGCGCAAGGTCGAGGAGGTTTCCAAGATGAGCAGCAAGAGGAGGGAGACGGGCAAGATTAGCGCGACGGAGAACAGTTCGAGGGGAAAGGGAAAGGCCATGCCAGGGCAGGGTCAGAAGATTACGCAGTTCTTTGCGAGAAAGTAATGTTTTGTTTCCCGACGCGGGATTGAGCTTGCTCGGCGGCCTGGTAGGCTTGTAGGGGAGCGAGTTGACAAGTGTTTTCTGCGGCATCTGTTAATTGAACTCCGATGAAGCTGAAGATGGCGTCTTCCCCAAAGTCCGATGTGTTCGGAGTTGGGCGACCATGGCCTGCCACTCAACTCCGAGAGTGTTCGGAGGAAAATGTGCCCTCCCTTTAGGTACACAGCAATGGCCGACTAGCTTTGCATCTTGATCGTGTCTGAGTTCCGGGCGAATAACTTACCAGCCCCTGGCATACCACAACTAATACATGGCTCTCAAGTTCTGTACCAACACCCCTACCCCTTGGGACACTCAAGACATTCGAACCGCTGCCACGACATTCCATCATTCAGCCACTACTCCTTTGTTCTGTCCTGCTACCTTGCCCTCGTCTCTACTTTGCCCTCGTCTACTGTGCCCGCTACTCCAGTAACCATGGTTGCGGCCCTCACACCCCCTCCGCCATCTTCGACTCCGTATCGCTTGGCCAATCTCGCAAACCTCGTATTGGGATACACGATATCTCCTTCCTGGACCCAAGGCGGGAGCCGAAACATGGCTTCGCCATCAACCCCTCGTGTCAACGCTTCTCTCGCTTCCTCCCTCGCTGAGGCAATACAGCCCCCTCCAGGTATCTACAACGCTCAGCAGCTGGTCGCGAGTACCCTGCCTCTTCTGGACGTCATCGTCTCCCGACTCGGCCAAGACTCGCCGACCGATCGTCCAGCCAGATCGATCCTCGTCGACGGCCTCGCCGCGTCTCTCGCCACCACCGGCCGAGAGTCAACCCTACCTCTGAACCACCACTCCTCCCGAGACACGGGCCGGGGCGAAATCGTGGAACAAGCAAACCGCATTGCCAAAACCCTCGTGGGATTCGTCCGCGACAGCGTCCCAGATCGCACTCTGGACCCTCGACTCGTCATTCGAAGTCCCTGCGAAGGCCACCTGTGGACTCCCGCCGCCGCCGCTCTCCTCCTCGGACCTCGCAGCGACGCGAGCCTCATGGAGCTTTACAACGAGTGGCTGCACCTCATGGTTCTCCTCAGGGATAGCCTGCTCCCGTTTGAGAACTACGACGCGGCGCCGCTGGTGCTTCCCGAGGGGGGCGACAGAGGGATACGGGGTATCGAGGAGCCGAGAAAGGTGTTCCTTGTGCACTGCCTGACCGGGGAGATTCAGCACACGGCTATAGTCGATCTGGCAAAGGTCTTCACGGCGCGGAACTTGCCCCGTGGTGGTTATGGGTTCCAGTACGCGCAGGGGCTTATTCTTCCGGCTTTTCTTTCGGGTTCGCGGTCGGTGCATCTGCTTCGCCACCACGCCGCTCGAGTCTACGATGCAGATCCCGAGGTGTTATTCGACTACGAGCACAGGGAGTACATCAACGCGCCCCGCCCCGAACCGAGTTGCCGGCGACTGACGCCATTTCCTCCAACGGGAACGCCGTCTTGACTCCCCTGCTCGGGCTGGAGACGCGGGTGACGGAGTGTTCGTTGGCTATTGATGTTGGAAAAGACGCTCTCCGTCGGATAGTCAAGCTGAGGTTGACTCTGGACTCTGGGGAGTGCGTGTCCGTCGATCTGGGCCAGATTGCCCGTGGTCGACGGTACGCTTACGAAGTCAAGTCCGAGAAGACGACCGACGGATCAGTGACCCCCCCGGTCACGCCTCCCGAGAGCAACGTCTTGGGCTCTGTATATATTGAAGGCTTCGCAAATGCTGTCGTGCACAAGACGGCCGATATTTTGTCCAGACCGGGACTGGTCGTTTCGCCGCGAACGAGGGCCGGCGAGGGGAACACGGTTCAACGTTATTCCGACGACCGATCCTGTTATTAAGCTCGCCTTGTTGGGGAAGTTGTACTCGGAGAACGTGATACTGGTGGGGGAAAGGGGCGACATGAGGGGCTTGGATAAGATGGGAAAGGGGTTTGCGGAGAGGTTGGTGATATTGGAGCAAAGGGCGAAGGCTTAATTGAAGTTGCGGTATGCTAAAGAGTCTTGGGAGTGAATGTGGATTGCATCAACTCTCCATGGTTGCTAAAATGAGTCTTCTAAAGTCGTCCAACAAATCAACCCCAACATTTCCACCCTCTCCATCGCGAAGGCGGTCCATGAATTGCTGCATCGTCAACTTTCCCCGCGCCACCTTCTCCGGTCTCATCTGGGCCTTTGCCGCCATCCATTCTTCGGACGTCGAGGCCTTCCAGAGGGTTTCCGGCGCCGGCATCGTCATGTCCCGCACGAGGCCGTCATCCAGCGGCTCAAAGTAGTAGGGGTCTTGCTTCTGGGTCCTGCAAGATAGCGTGTTGATGGCGTTGACGAGGAAGACGGTTCTTCGGACGGTTTCGTCCATGATCCATTGTCGCCAGTTTGTTGATGTGTCGTGGTTGTGGGTGGATTGGAGGCACTGACGGATGAGTTGGCGTGTCATCTAGCGATGGTTACTCTTCTTGCACTGGCATGTCATTCTTGTTGTCAACTTGCCTTGAGGAAGAATTGGTGCTGCAGTTCTGCCGAGCGAGCTTGGTCTGAGTTGGTGCTCGCAATGAAACCGAGGATTTGATAGACGCACATGGCATGAACGACGGCGAGCACATGGCCATCCGAGCCGGGCCATTGATGCTGGCATGTCTGTCAGAACCAGACTACCTAAGCTCGTAATGGTTGACTTACAAACCCCTTGACCAGCTTTTGACTCTCCTCGTTCATGAGCGAATACACAAACGTCTCGCTTGTCGGCACAGACGAGCAAAAAGCTCCAATGCAGACAAAGGCCCGCGCCAGAGGCTCTGCAATTTCGCCCTTGGAGCATCGATATAGCTTGTGGTGCACGAAGGGAGGGTACGTCCCTGGGCGTACCATGATGCTAGGGTAGCTGCGTATGATGCGAATGAGGTCGTGATTGGTGCCGAGATTAGGGAATAGCTTGTCATTTACTCCCGGGGTCTGCCATGTGGGAGGAGACGGAGTTGGAGACTGGCCAGTCGCAGCCTCGACAGCCCCGCGAAGAGTCTCATGGACATTAGTTTCTGCCTCGGCTTTGCTAGGTTGAGGTTGGTAATTCGTGACCAGGGTTCCGGAGCTCGAAGCCGTAGTGTGTAGAATTGGTGCAAATGATGGCTGCCGTGTGGTGAAGGTCGGGTCGATGGGGGTTTGCGAGAGGATCCCCAACGAACCGATGAGATCAAAGTTGAACGATTCATCGGACACACTGGGAATTTCGTTCCCGCCAATAACCCCATCTAATTCATTGGTCATGCAGCCCTCGGATGATGTAAATGGACTTTCGGAAACCCATGAGCCATTGCGTTGCCAAGAGGACTCGCCGCTGTTCAACATGACCATTCTCTGTTGGAACCACTCCTGGTTCACTCCGACATCTTCAAAGCTCCTCTCCAACATGGAGTGTAGAGAAGCGTGCCCCGGCTCCGTTACTAGTGACCAGGTATCGAGGCTGACATTGGAAGCTATAGGAGGCTTCTGTACTGAAGCTTCCGCAGGCGACGAAACATATTGGCAGCGTTTGTTCCGGCCCAGACAGCGAGAGCAAGACGGCATAGCCTGGTCGCAGCCGAGTTTGGAGGCGGCGCAGGCGATGCACGACTTTTGCTTGGTTAACTTTCGTCTCTTGGATGCGAGGATGCATCGCTGTTGGTGCTTATGTCTGTATTCTTCTGTGACTGTGTCAGTGAGAGATGCTGCTAATGTGAGGCATCACGACGATGTGAATCGCAATGGGACGAGATTGCCCTCAAACTCACTCTGAGCAAACTCCTTGGGGCAGTTGGAACACCGCCATGGGCCATTGGAATGTCTGCCTCGTTGCATGGTTCGTGTCCTCGGATGTATTGAGACGTGGAAGCCAAGTCAATCCGATCCGAGCGAGGGGTGACAGAGTATCTATGGATGCCACACGATGGTGCAGGGAACGAGATGATGGCATCTTAGGCCCTGGGTCCTCGACTCCTCAACGTCCCTTGAACAGGACACTTGCTTACTGTTGGTGTGCGAGCCGCCTCGACGCTAGCAATATCGCAACTGTTGCGTCGGATGTCATCATCGCTTGCTCGGGGCTCCAGCGTCTGTGAATGCGCTTCTAGACTACCATCTTGTTCTGGTGGTATTTTCTGCGGTTGAACACTTGAATTCTGGCTCGGATTAATCGACTTTATTGCGCTATTCGAGGATTCTTTGCCTGAGAGAGCTGGCTCGTTCGATTGAAGGAGATTGGGCGAGTTGTTAGATAATAGGTGGAAGCTCGGATGGGGCTTTTCTCAGCGGCATGGCTGATCTTCGAATGGTCGGGTCTGTAGCATTGTGATTGCAAGTAGACATGCTGATTTCGGATGTTGAAAAGTAAAGAATTGCCATCAGGCTTGAGAACTATTGCAGGAATCTCAGGCATCTAAATACTTGTTAAAAAATTCTGTCCACGAAGGGAAGGTACCACACCCTCACCTCACACGGAATTTCGGAAGGTACATACCCCCGCATCTCAACTTTCCTCCTGCAAACCTCAACTCCGTCACCTCAACATGGCTTCAATCTCCAAAGCACATCTCCGCGTCGCAAGACCAACGAATAACATCGACGCCCTCCTCAACTTTTACTGCAACGGCCTCAAGTTCCAAAAGATTGGAGAGTTTCGCGATCACCAAGGCTTCGACGGCGTCATGCTCGGCCACGCTGGCTGCGGCTACCATCTGGAATTCACAAAACATCACGGCCACGACGCTGGGAGAGCTCCGACGAGGGACAATTTGTTGATCTTCTATCTACCCGACAAGGCCGACTATGACGATGCCGTTTCGAACATGGAGAAGGTGGTTGGACCTGCTGTGCAGAGCTTGAATCCATATTGGGATGATTGCGGGAAGACGTTTGAGGATCCCGACGGTTATCGGATCGTGTTGGCTCACACGGAGTGGAAGATATAAATAACCGCCCCGAAAAGTGGTGACCTCCTACAATTCCTCCTTGACCACAACCGCTGCCTCCTTGGACCCGTGCTCCTCAGCCGAACTCGAGTCCTGAAGCGTCGTCGGGGGCTTGGCATGTCGTCTCTGCTTCCAAGTGAGGCCGGGCGTTTCAAAGATGTAGGCGATATCTTCGAGGGTATAGCCACGAGTCTCGACAAAAAAGTACCAAACCGCGACAAGCTGGGCATGGTCAGCGAGGGCAACCTGGGAGAGAGGGTTGTACTACTACGGAGTACATACTTCGAGAAATGTGTAGACAATGTAGGCAGTGTAGTACTTCCATCCAATGTTATGGAGCCCGATCGGGTCGACATAGGCCGAGAAGAATCCCGCTGCGTGCATCACGCCCGTCATGTACGTGACGCCGCGGGCTCGAACTTCGTATGGGAGGAGTTCTGCGGGATACGCCCAGAGCGGTGTCCAGCCGAGATCGTAGGCGCCGTTGGAGAGGAAGATGGAGACGAGGACGCCGATGGCGTAGTTGTTTGTTTGATGCGTGGTGTAGACTGAGTTGTTAGCAGACGACAGACTATGCAGTATCGACTTGATACGTACGGGCAGCAAAGGTAGTCCAAAGAATAAAGGCGATGAACATGCCCGATGTGGAAATGATGAAGAGCTTTCTGCGACCAAGTCTTTCCACGAGGAGCGAGGCTCCCATGGCCAGAACAAAGTTGTAAATGGACAGGCACCCGTTGATGGTCGTCTGTGTGACTGTCTCGGTAATGCCGATGCTGTTGAGGACCGAGTGAAGGTAGTATTGGACGAGGCCATTGCCAGAGATCTGCGTTGTTTATGAGGAAACATTTCTTCTGTGAGAAATAAGGTGACTTGCCTCGAGAAATAGACCGCAAAACGTGACAATGATGAGCCTTCTCCTGTTCGGCTTCGTCTTGACAAGGTCCAGGTAACTCCCCTGCTCCTTGACCCGCGAGTCCTTGAGAATGGCCTCCTTGATCTGCGTATACTCAAACTCCACAATATGACTGTTGACATCACCGTTAGCATGATACTTGACCAGAATCTCTCGCGCCTTGGCTCACTTGCCCGTGGAGATGAGCCAGCGAGGACTCTCCGGGACGAGCCAGATGAGAAGGATTTGAATAACGGCGGGGACGCCCTGAAGCAGACTGGGGATCCTCCACGACCAGGAACTCTCGATGTACTGAGTCCCGTACGTCGTCCACGCGGCCACGATGGCACCGAGGTACCAAGCAGTCGGGAAATACGTCAAGACGGTCCCGCGGTGCTTCAGCAGAGCCAACTCGGCGAGGAGCAAGGGGGCGCCGACGACGGTGAAAGCTAGGCCCCAGCCGATGAAGAGGCGCGCCACGACGAACTGCGCAACGTGCATGGATGAGGCCTGGAGGATGGCTCCGAGGAGCGTCCACGAGGCGCCAAAGGCGATGGACCTGCGGCGGCCAAATTTGTCGACGAACCAGCCGATCAGGGGCAGGGCGAGCATGGCGCCGACGGTTTGGATGGAGTTGAGGAGGCCGAGGACGGGGGCGCTTGGGTGGTTGAATTCTGAGGGGATGAGTCTGGGTAAGGACCGTAAGGTAGGTGAGGTTGGACTTGGGGGGTTACCTTTTTGCCACGATGGGAGAAGTTGAAGGCCGTTCATGATCATGCCGTCGAAGCCTTGGTATGAGCTGCTGAAGATTACGATGGGGAGGAGGAGGTAGAGAGTTCGGAGACCGCGGTCGTGCCACCATGGTGTGGCGAGGTCGAGGGGGTCGGCCATGGTGAGTGTCGAGTGAAGACGAGTTGAGTGAGAATGTACTTTGGTTACTGAATGGGGAGTTCTTGGGAGGGTTTGAGGAAGAGATGGATGAATTGGCTTGGATAGAGGCCTATATAGTGTCCATGAAAGCCACAGGGAATATCCGTCGCGGAGAAGAGGTTGAGAACAATAGCGTTGAGCTTGATAGAAGGCCAGACCAGTAGACTATCATTAGCAGCGCTAGGTAGGCAAAGATGAGGACGATTTCCTACTTGGCTAAAGATGGTGGGTAGCACGCAATACAGTGGCTGGACCATGTATGAATATCCGACGTCTTCGGCACATTTTGACCATGAACAGAGAGCGCTCTGCTTGCCATTAAACTCTGACTGGTAGTTGACCAACTCCGATGCAGTCGTTTTCTTCCGAAGCCGCAGGGCGTTAATGGCGACGCTCCACGCTGAGCTGCTGCTATTGAACTTGCAGGACTTTGATTTCAAATACAAAATGACTTGGCGGAAGAATAGATCGGAAATGTAGTGTCGGATGAACCTGTCAGGAACTAGGTCGTGAGCAGGTGCAGCCATAAATCCAAACTACATTCAACATGGCATCTACCAAGGAACCTCTCGGAACTCGCCCTCCTCATACTTCCAAAACGTACCAGGCTCAACCTCCCCCCTTCTTGTCTCGAGCAATCGGACAACCGCCTCTGCCCCCTCCAGAGGGTCCTTCTTTCCCCGATACCCGTTGAATTGCGTCTTGCAGTGGCCAGGGCTCACAGCCCAAAAGGTCACTCTGGGGCCTCCCTCCTTGTTCTGTTCGGCCGCTTGTAGATGTAGAGTGAGCATGTTGAGGCCCGCTTTGGAAATGCAGTAGTCGATGTTCGCAACGGGTGGGAGCTGTGACGGACTGAATCAGTATTGAAGGAAAAGCCAATGAGTCAAGGTATGTCTACCTCTTTTTTCCATGTTCGGGTAATGCTCCCGCGGGCGCTCGAGATCATAATCACGCGCGGCCACGAACTCTTTCGCAACAGCTTGTCGAATGCGTGCGTCACGACGGCATTCGATGTGATCAGATTGTTGTAGCACGAGTTTGAGGCGGCTCGAATATCGGTCAGGTCTGTTCCAGCCGCTCGCTCTACCTTTCCAGCATTGTTGATCAGCACTATCATCGTCAGCTCATGCTTTCCTCGTGAGTCGTTCTAATCTCACCATCGAGACTCCCGTATTTTTGCTGCACGACGCTCACGGCAGCTTCGATGGAGGCGTCATTCTCAATGTCAAGTTCGATGTGATCTAACTGAGACGAGATGCCCTCGTGACGGAGCGACTGAATAGCTTCCTGGGCCGACGTTTTGTTTCGGCATGCGAGGATGATGTTGGATGATGGCTGCTGGGTAGCAATGGCTTGTACGATGGCGTATCCGATTCCTCGGTTTGCACCTGTCACAAGAACATTGGCCATGGTAGACAAACTGTGCAAAAAACACCTGCAACGAAACTAAACCTGTTCATATCTTTATTGCTCCGCCGTGATCCCTTTATAACATTCTGAGGAGTCGGAGTTAAAGTCCGGTCCAGGTCGAAAACCGGCGTTGCCTTAACCCCGGAATTCCGAAGGGCTCCTTCACTAGATCCGGAATCTTATAGAGCCGACTTGCTGGATCATGGATGATATTTCTATTCTTGAAGCTGATCAGCTTGAGGTGTGATTGTTGGGTTAGTATTGAACGGTAGCCGATGCCTCTAGGCTCTCGAATTGCACCTCCCAGATCTACATCTGAAAAGTTCACCTGTAGTCATGCCAATGGAGAGTTTGAAGTGAGTCCTCTGCAAAAAAAGAAGGATAGACATGGTAGTGATAAGGAATATTAGGTCATTAGAAATCAGGCGAAGATGAGCCAGATGTCGTACCCCGTCTCGCACACCTGTATATGCCAGTTGGCCCAATTATATGAATGATGAAACCCCAACAATCGTGTACCTCTCACGAACCGTCACTCCGTTCAGGCTTCAATCCCCCATTGAATTATTTCCGATTAATAATAATGCCTTGCCGTTAACTCCAGTTCTAGTCATGGGATCCTTATATTTGGTGGCCTGCCCATCGACCATGACGACGTCACCAGATGGGTCGCACCGCATGTTCGAAATCAGATATGGACGGGCCAAAATGAAGCCGGAAAATTCGACACCTTCGACAGAGAGGGGGAGGATTTGTCCGACTGGGATACTGTCATTCCTATTTGAAATTCAAGAGGCGAGGCTTCTGCCTGCATGAATTCGGGACACGAAGCATATCACTTGGGACGAGTCACCAAAGTCAAAGTCGTCCTGGCTCAACTATCACGTCTCAACATCCTTTTTCATATCTAGCTAAGATGTAATTGTCAACCTTTGTACTTTGTTCTGCTCTTCCTAGAGTGATGATGCGATCTCATATGTAACTGAGAGCTCCTTACCTGTAAGTTGCCGAGAAGGGTGTGACACGGAAGTTACGCTCTCTGAGGCCACTTGGACATCCCTTGACATCAGTTCATACCTTAAGAATTGGGCTGCGAACATGATTACTATAGCTGGCAACAATTTCAAGTCCTTGATCAGTTCTGTGATGTTGGTTAGCCACGCACCCGATCGAGCCACCGGTTTGGGGAGTCCCATTTCGAAGTTGGAACTGAGGCCTTATTGATTGGAGTGGCGGCAATTCGTTTTTGGATACTCATTGAACGATTTTAAGCTACGTATTGGAAATGTGCAGCTAAAATAGAGCCTCCTCGTCTTTTTGCCCGTGTCTTCAAGTGAACGAATCCATCAAGACACACCCTAAACCAGTGCTTATGCAAATGCACAATGTACAGCGCCATAATTATCCTGCCACACAAACGAATGAAACCAAATCGGAACCGGCCGCAACTAGCTGGAGATTACCTACTCCGTAGATGATTGATTAATTAACGGTCTCACCCGTCAGCCCCCACGTAGAAAACGATGCAACGCGGTTAATGTCATGGCAACCAACTGTGCCTCGCATCATCACATCTCACATACGATGGCTTCGGAGCTGCAATCCGAGGGCTCGGAGCCTCGGAGATGGTTAGCTGTAACAGTGACTCAATATAGCCGTCTCCCAAGGCGCAATAAGATGAACATGGACGTAAACACCAATTCGTAGAAAACCTTTCGACTCTCAATGTCGGCGCTACATCTGACGCAATACCCTGTTCGCCGGATATATTGACCGAAGGAGAGCCAAGCAAACACCGAGCCAGAGGCCAATTAGGACTCAACCTGCTCAACAATTAGAAATCATACTCACTCACACCGTTCGTCCTCGTACCTCCAATGGCGTGTCCAGTCATGAGCACTGGTGAGATTGTTGGCCATCAAGCCACCGACGTTGCTCCTTCAAGTCGATCAGTCATTCGACTCTGCATGTTACGACGGGCTCTTGAGCGAGTGCAACCCGTCTTTCACATTAACGAACCCCGAAGGGTTGTCGACTTCCCCTATGAAAGGCTGCGGCTGAATAATAAACGCTTGTCAAATAGAGCCCCGGCGTTTGAGACGGCCATCTGATTGCTTCCCTCGATTCTTGTAGCAAGCTTGGACGCGGGGCCATGGGCCGGTTTCGAGGCAATTGTCACATCATCTGCTTGTTGCCAACGTCGAGTATACCCTGACTGCCAAGATCGCAAACGGAATTGCGAAAGCTGTCCGCCCCCCCTGCCGGACCGTCTTTGTCTCCGGGGGTATCGAGAAGTTAGAACCCGGGGCTGAAGTCGGAGAAAAACACCAAGCATGATCGATTTTAGCAGAAATGCATGTGTGTGTGTGCCTCGACAGGCCGCCGGCCCTCCTGACTGCACACACCGAGCCCTCCAACGGCATATCTCGTGCATTAACTAAAACACAATCTTCCCGCCGGCGAGTCTCGATTCTCTGTACGATCCCCTCAACCCCGCAGACCACTGTAAGAACCCGGGGAAAACCGGGGGTCCGTCGCATAGGGTTGATCCCTAGATCCCGGCCTCCAGCCAACCACCCCTAGGCATTAGGTGTTTATTAGCTAATGGGTTCCCATCCGCACCCCGGCGCGGAGTCCACGGTGCGGAGCCCTCGGGGGGACTCGAAGCGTCTTGTTTTTTGCCGAAGGACTTGCAGAAAATGTTGCAACCTCTCGAGGGCTTCTCTTTGGCTTGCTTCTGCGTGACTGATGGGCAGACGCCTCTCTCGACGACGTCGTTTGCCTGCGGGTCTCGTCTGGGGTACCCTCATTTCTCTCACACACCTTGGTAAATATTGGCTAATTATTACCTAAAAGCTGGTCTCGTTGCCGAGGAAAATGCCTCTTGCGAAGGTGCAGAGTCTGACGGGAGAGGGCGTATAAAAATCCCAAGAGTGCCAAGTTTACATGGGAAGAAGGAAATTGGACGAACCGCAGAGCTCGCTCGAGAGAAACTTCAAAATGGCCGCCAAGATTGAACAGGAATCCATCTCCACGCCCATCTCGGCGGCATCGACCAGCTCGAGTCTGGGACACCAAATCGGCAACCCTGTAAGACGATCTATCTTGCCGCCCTTTCTTATCTGTATGCTTGAGTTTGCTTACATGACAATGTGTCAAAGTCACCTTTGGCGATGGGGGGCTTCGCCACTACCCTGCTCACCCTGTCCTTGGCCATGATGGGCTTTCGTGGGGTCGAGACGCAGACCGTCTTCATCGCCAATCTCTGCTTCGCCGCCGGCCTCGGGATGCTTATCTCTGCCCAGTGGGAGATGGTCAGAGGGAACACGTTTGGATACTCTTCACTGAGTGCCTTTGGTACGTCTGACAAGTCTTCTCCGGAGAGTGTTCGGCTCCGTGCTCTTCGGATCCGCAGGTTTGAGAACTTGAGACGAAAAGCAAGGGCCAGCAGATGGTGACGAGGCGTGACGTGACTGACGGTTTATGCCAGGTCTGTTCTACGGTGGCTACGGCGTCATTCTGGCGCCATCTCTGGGCGTTATGGACTCGTATGGCGGTGCCACGGCCGAGTACCACAACGCGTTGGGATTCTTTGTTCTGAGTGAGATTGCCTATTCGGCGTGTATGGTAAATGCAATACTGACCGGATATAGTCTGGGCCGTCCTCGACATTTTCTTCATGCTCGGGTCGCTGCCAATGTACGTCGCTTGCACTAGACTTGCAATCGCACTGCTAACTCGCTGGCAGTAACTTGGTTTCCTTTGGCATCTTCGCAACCATCTTCCTTTGCTTCACCCTTGACGCGGCGTCCAACTTTGCCCTGGCCGACGGCAACGCTGGCACCGCCAAGGCTCTGATGAAGGCGGCCGGTGCATTTGGCTTCATTTCCGGACTCCTGGGATACTACAGCTGCGCTGCGTCCATGTGCCAGGATGCGCTGCCGTTTAACCTGCCCGTTGGAGATACTTCTCGCTTCTTCAACAGACGCCGCAAGAGCTTGTAAGCGATAGCCCTGCGTTTTGGTGACGCTCCAGGTCTATTTGTGACTGGCGGCTATTTAAATTGTGCTGTCGATCGACGACGGTTCAAGGGCCTCACTTACAAGGAGCGACGAGACTAGCGTCGGCTCCGTGTAAGTTTGTGCTGATCCGGGGATGATCTGGGGATGAATCTGGGGACGATTTGGGTCTGAGCTTCACTTGATGCTGGGGGAATGAGATTGCACGATTATGAAAAAGATGTATTCCGGCATCAAGGCGATGAGCGGCGCGATGGGTAATTTAGGCCAATGATTAAGATACCCTGGGCATGGAGGATAAGCTATAAGCTGCCCGATATTTGACGTCTTTTGAAGAATGAAACACCTTGACATTTACCAAGCAAGAAGCAACGTTGGTCGTGAATGAATGAATAAGCCGCTGCGAGACGCTGATCACTAACCTCGGCACCATCAAGTCTTGGGTATCCCGGATGTAACGGCCATTGCGTGGCAGAAACCGTTGGCAATCTAACGCGGGGTCTAGATTTCCGGGCGTCATTGTGGCTGTTTTGAGTTCTCGTCTTCTCGTCGGGTGCAGATTGTATTACCGTGGCGTGCACTTGAAGCTGCATGATGATGCACGAGGCACATGAGCAACGGGCAAGGATTGTGGTGGCAGCGGAATAAGCAATTGGATGGGTGTTGGCGATTGGAATTCTTGAGGACTCACATTGGAATTTCTCATTGGATGCCTAAGGTATCTGCGATTGCTTTGGGCAAGTGAACTTGGAAGGTTTGGATATTGGCAAGAGGTCTGGAAGGTGTGAGGGAAGGAGCGTCGGGTGTGTGTATAGGTCACCGGGCCATGTGGCCTCACGTCAGAGAACCTAAACATCCAGTGTCAAACATCAATTTACCCTCTGTTCTTGGGGCTATTCATCTTTTCTTTGGAAGAGGTGGTATAGTGGCCACAATTATAAAGACAGCATCTACTCTATCATGGTTGCAAACGGGCTGCATCATATGAACTGAATTGGCTTCCATACAATTACCCCATCATCTCATATCACCATGCGGACTTGGAAATGGACCCTCTTCACCATCGCCACGCTCTGGCTTCAATCAGGCGGTATGTGAGTCGTAATTTGTTTGAACCACGGTGAACTGATCATGAGCTACAGAAACGACAACCCCTGGAAATAAAAGAGGCGCTGCAGTCGCACCCAACGGCTACGCCCCAGCCCCCGTCAACTGCCCAGCAAATCGACCCTCGATTCGAGCTGCCACAGGCCTCTCTCGCAACGAAACAGAATGGCTCCGCGTCCGCAGCAACAACACCGTCCCGGCCCTGAAATCCTTCCTCGGCAGGGCCAACATCAGCGGCCTAGACACGGACAAATACATTGACGCCATCGTCGCCAACGGGAGCTCTGTGCCTCGCATCGCCGTCGCCGTTTCCGGAGGGGGTTATCGGGCCCTCATGAATGGAGCTGGTGCGCTTGCTGCGTTTGACAATCGCTCGGCAGACTCGCTGGGAAAAGGTCAGCTTGGCGGTGTGCTGCAGGCGACGACGTATCTCAGTGGTCTCTCGGGGGGCAGTTGGTTGGTGGGGAGTTTGTACATGCAAAACTTCACCACGGTCGAGTCCATCATCTTTGCTTCAAACAGCTTCCTCGGCAAGCTCTGGCAGTTTGAAAACTCCATCATTTCTGGTTCGTGATCCTCAGTAAGGGGTAGTAACCACGTGCTAATCCGACAATAGGGCCGGAAGACTTGTCCGCTTCAAAGTACTACCGTCAACTTTACCAGGACGTCAAAGACAAGGTCGATGCTGGCTATAACAAGACCATTACCGACTACTGGGGCAGGGCCTTGTCGTACCAACTCATCAACGCCAGCGATGGCGGACCAGGTAGGGCCATGGTCGCTATATCGATGCAACCTGCTGACTTGTCTAGCCTACACATTCTCGTCCATCGCCGAAGATACGGGCTTCAGCAAGGCCAACACGCCCATGCCCCTCATCGTCGCCGTGGAGAGAGCCTATGGGCAGCTTCTGATCCCGTCCAACTCGACCGTCTTCGAGTTTAACCCGTGGGAAATGGGCTCCTACGATCCAGGTATCGATGCCTTTGCGCCCCTGAAGTACATCGGGTCCAACTTCACCAACGGGACCCTCGCACGCAATCAGAAGTGCGTCGCCGGCTTCGACAATGCCGGCTTCGTCATGGGCACGTCTTCTTCCCTCTTCAACCAGGCCTTTTTGAACATTGGCGCCGTGTCCGGTGTGCCAGACTTCTTGGTGAGAGCCCTCAACGACACGCTCAAGGATCTAGGGGATGAGAATAGGGACATTGCGAGTTGGCCGAACCCCTTCTACAACTACAATCCGCCCAACAACACGAATGCCAATACCACCGAACTCACCCTCGTCGACGGCGGAGAGGACTTGCAAAACATTCCCCTGCACCCGCTACTTCTGCCCGAGCGAGAAGTCGACGTCGTCTTCGCCATTGACGGATCTGCCGACACGACAACAACATGGCCAAACGGAACGGCCCTCGTCGCAACCTACAGCAGAGCCAAGAGCGGTTTCTCAACGGCGTCTGACTTTCCGCGGGTCCCAGACCAAAACACCTTTATCAACCTGGGCCTCAACCAGCGTCCCTCCTTTTTCGGCTGCGACGCCAACTCGTCGGGACCGCTCATCGTCTACATCCCCAACGCGCCCTATTCCTACCACTCCAACGTGTCCACGTTTGATCTCGAGTACAGCGTCGAGGAACGCAACGACATCATCCAAAACGGGTACAACGTCGCCACCATGGGCAACGGCACCGTCGACTCGACTTGGCCGGCGTGCTTCGCGTGTGCCATGTTGGCTCGCAGCTTTGCTCGCACAGGCACCCGCGTGCCCCAAGAGTGCGATTCCTGCTTCTCGCGCTTTTGCTGGAACGGCACGTCAAACGACACCAAGCCGGCGACGTACGAACCCAAGCAAATCATCACCGAGGGGACGGAATCGTCAGCCGTTCGTGTGGGTGGTGCGAACTTGGCGTTTGCGGCCTTGGTTGCGATGGCGCTTTTGATATGAAGCATCCCTCCAAATTGGGGAAAGATTTTGGTTGCCCATGATCTGACTTGTTGATATCCTATCAGATGCGTCAAAGGACATGGTTTCTAGGTTTGAGGTTGACGAGGAGGCTGCGAGCCAAGACTCCCACGGCCTACAGGGACCAATGACTTTGGGCCAAGCAGCCTCGGGCATTAATAGGGTTCAATATTGGAAACTATGTACTTCTCCAACGAGCTGGTGCCCCATACGAGGCACAAAAGAATCCCGTGATGGATGCGCCATGAAAAACTCTACCTTGGTCGAGTTCGCCGACGTTGAGGAGAAGGTTAAGCCATCCAAGCCACACCGAACGCCTTCCAATCTTAAGTCTCCGATGTCGATCGCAGCTTGCCGTAAAACATGCCTGTTTAGTGTTGAAGCGGGAAGCAAACGCGGCTTGACATTGGTTCGGGTACGTCTAGTCTCGGGGAATATCAAGCTAAGTTGAAGTTAATTACAAAGAAGGGGGGGGGGGGGACGGCACGAAGTAAATGAATAAATTAATTTATTAATACGAGTGACCGACTTATGGCTATCGGCTGCCTAAAGGTGGACTTATGTGACTGTCACGCCCGTTGGAATGCAAGGTTTCAAAGAATGTGATCATTCCCGACAACCTCACGAATCCAGCCATTAATTACATCCACATGTTTCCCCTCATCAATAGAGAAACCCCCGTGAACCCGTGTTGCAGGCCTCGGTCGTGTCGTCGAGAGCTCACACCTCTGATCGAGGCTGCGTCGCAGGTGGAACAGCTTCTTCGTTTTGGCCCATGGTAGTAGAGTCCCTATTGTATCCATTTGCAGGGCGAGGAGGATAATTGCTCCTGAAGACGTACACATTAGCATCATAGCTTCGTTAGCGGCCGTCGAGTTAACTCACTGCGACATCTTTCTCATCCCCTGCTTGGTAGACTGTACCATTTCCTTGACCAGGACATAATGGCGGAAGACGTACAGGCCCTGTCTAAAGTCAGCTTCTTCGGCTCCCCCCTTGCAGATTCTTTCTGGGACCTTACCAGAATACCGCTGACGAAGTGAAAGAACCAGGCCAGAAACGAAAAGGCGAGAACGGTTCGCCACTGCGCGCATCCAGCCCTGTTAACGTCGATGCGGCCCGCCTGCCCAACGGTCCAGTAGCGACCCCAATAGTAGCCCCAGTAGTCGTTATACCAGCTCGCCGAGCATGTGTGCGTTTTGGTTTTCTGCAAAAGATTAGTTTCCTGTCTAAGGGGAAGGGCAGCTTCTTGAGCCGGTCTCTCTTACCGTTTGCAGCAGACAATATGCCACCAGCCACATGATGAAGAGGAGAAAGTCGACGGGGAAGCTGGCGAAGAGGGCGTCGAAGGGAGGACAGAGGAAGATGGAGTAGACGATGCCGATGCCGGCCACCACCATGGCGTAGACGAGGCGGCCGTCCATGTTGACTCCCGCGATGCTGATGAGGTAGGCGAAGCGGGAGAGCAGGCCGAGAACGATGACGGCGCTGGAGAGTTCAAAGAAGCGCAGTACCACCGACACAATCTTGTGCGCTGCGCCGGTGTCTCGAGACATGTTGAATGTTTTTGGTGTAAATGAGATGGACTTGTAATTCGGTATATGCCTGTCAAGCCTGATGAGCAACCATTCACGGGGTTGAAGGTTGCATCCCCCAAGATATAAGTAGACGATCGACAGGCAACATGTCGCCTGCCCAACAAAGACATTCACGTGAGAAGGAAGGGTCTTTTTCCAAAACGTCAGTATGATTCAGAGGCGTCGCGGAACCATTTCCGGCGTTGGCATGACACTCGCGTCTGGCGATTCGGGAGGGGGGTGGTCCCCTTTGATAGGTGTTGAAAAAGAACTGGACGAAACTCTCGCGTGTGAGGGCAACTAATGGAGCAGCCACATGACCTACCCAGGAGTTAATAGCCACAAAGGCGCCGTGGGACGATTGGTGTAGGTTATGCATGATATGAGCGGGCAGCTAGGATATTTTGTTTAAAACCGGTTCAGGGAGGAGGGTCGTGTAGCCTTGGGGGATAGCTATTGCTTCAAGTAATAGCTGATAGATTCTGCGTGCAATTGAAGCAGGTAAAGTCCTTTGCAATACTCGTCGAGAATACAATTGATTCCTCAGGGCATGGAACAAGCGTCTCCTCGATGAACTCTGTCAAAAGATGCACCACTTCCTCAGCTCACAACAAGAAAACAAGAAACGACAACATAAAAAAACCGCAACACCCACCCCCAAGCAATCTCTAAAGCCACGCCTAGAGCTCGCCCACGTGCATAATACCGTCGACGCCTCATGAGGTCAGGGGCTTGCCGGTGATCCACCTGGTCTCCAACCGTATGAAGCTGAGGGTTGCGGAATGCGGATGCGCTTGTTTCGGTCAGTTGCCCAACGGCCTTCACGCAGCCCGCCTCAGACACGAATGTGGCTTTCGCCTTGTAGCGGAACCTCTTGTCCGTTCGGCCGAGGTCGCGAAAGTGGCTTGGTTCGTTGGTGCCTTGATGGGCGATCTGGTATCCATCTTCGGCGACCTGCTATGCCAGTGTGGAATGACGAGCGAGAGGTTTCTGTGGTACGAGTTTCCGTGTCAAAGATCTGCTTGCATCAGCTTGTGGACGCCACCGGGCTCCAGTCTCGTCGGGATACGCGCGGCCTCGACAATTCTTGGAACTCGAACGATTAAAGTAGGACTGTCTGTCGGGGTTATCTAGGCCGAGGTCAAGTATCTGGAGGAGTAGATCTTTGTTCGGGGGCTGGCTGGATGCCTCGACGTAGCAGGGAAGCGTCAAGGTTCTTGTGGAGTGGGTAAACTCGGACAGACATCATGTTGAATATCTTGTGTTCGTGTGAAGTCAATTCTTGTCTTCCAGGCACCCTTTCATACACTTCGACGTCGAGTGAGCCCTCATCTCACGAGTCACCCCCACCTTGTCGAGTAGGATTGTTCCCCCCTATCGTTCGTGTACCACAGGGAACACTGTCATCAAGCATCCATCTTACATGAATGGTGCAAGGAACACGCTGCGGGTTCGGGGGCAGGAACCGTAAGCATTGTACGGGGCGGCGTCATGAGCTCAGACTGACCGTTGAGATGGAGCAGTCGAGGAGACGACATGCATCAATGCTCATATACGTCGTATTCATATGTATCACAAGTTGATGTGCGCAGTTTGTCTAACTGGCAACCGCATTCTCGCCAACATTGATGCCTACGCAACTTAGCTAGTCAATAGATATCCCTCAGGTTGCCTTCTGCGGATAGGCGCCATTAATGCTCGTGGTACGGGGTCTTTCGCATTTGCAAGGGGCATTTGTCTTTTGCAACACCAAGTTCTCAGCAACATCAAACGAGAGGGAGAAAGGAACCGCAAGGGTTCCTGCCACCAATGTCTTAACACCTCCCGTGGCCAACGAAATAGTCTTGTTCGCCCCCTTCAACGGGTTAATAATCTCGAGAACCGCGCTGGAATCCCAAGCCGCCGTCGGGTAGGGGAATTGCGCCAACGTGCTCATGAAGCCAAAGTTGTCGCCCTGCTTCGAGAAAGATGGGCTCGACTTGTCTCAAGTAGCCAATGCTATCCCTGTGCCGGTCACCTTGTACGACTTGCTTCCGGTGTAAGGAAGGGCAATCTTCTACGACGCTAAGATTTGGCCCTACTAGCTCGCAGGCTCGAGCGACCACTCACCGGCATTACCCGTCTCGAAGTCGCCGTTGACGATGCGGTTGGTTGGGTATGGGGGACCAAGTGTCGAAGTGTAGATTCCGCCTGTTGTTGCAGTGGAGATGGTGACCTAGGTTGTCTCGGTGGCGGAGGGAGTTGTGTAGACAGATGTAGTCTATTTCATAATGAGCACTAATTCATTCGGAAGGGTCTCAGAGGATTACAATTTACTTCTGTTACCGTCTCGGTGCTCGATGTCACGCTGTGTATGTGGCTCTGATGGTAGCAGCTGGGACATCAATGCAGGAACAGGCCGATATGATTCGACTCTTAGGAAAAGTCACATGTTGCAAAAGACAAATGTCTCACAGATGCGAAAGACCCCCCTATGTTCAGGTGCGACGTCACATCGTTTGTCGTGCAGTTCGGCGGACTCGAAGCGCTGTCGCGTTTGACTACATCTTCAACACTAAGTGTCGTCGTGGTCGTGGCCGTCGGGATAGTTACCGTAAAGAGGAAAGACCATCGTGGTGGATGGACGATAATAGGGACGATGGACGATAGCAGGTAGGATGGACGAAAGCA
>JAMQMW010000915.1:0-13500 GCA_024115155.1 Thelonectria blattea
CATGGAATTGCAAATTCAAGTACCATGCCTTATACAAATTGTCGTGATGCTACACGAACGAACAGTTAGTTTCATGGAATCAGTAGAGTAAAGATAGACTTACGCGTTTCTTGGTCAAATGGTGCTTTTCATGGTAGATCCGTCAGTCATCGTAGCCACTATTAGACAAAAGCAACTTGACCACCAAGCAACCTACCGCAGCGATATCCCGCCAATGCTAAGACATATTAGTCAGCAATAGCAATGGCTCGTGGAAGGCATAGGGCGTACCGTCGTCTTCTCCTCTGCTTCCTGTTGAAAGTAAGTATCGAGGTAGGTCGTCTGGGGGCAAGTCCACTCACTTCCCGCGTTCCGGGCTGCGACGGAGGTAAATGCTACGTCATTCAAAGTCTCCTCGAGGTGGAGATTTCACGTACCAGCGCTCGTTTCTGTCGAGACCGTATCAGTGGCGACGTCATGGAAGCACAGTAAAAGACAAACGACATACCTTGAGTACCGGCTGTGCCGGCTCCTGCTGCTCCTGCTCCTGCTATTTCATATGAATTAGCTCTATGCATCTCGTGAACGACGTGCCAAGGACTCTTACCCCCGAAGGGGCGCGTGACGGGTTGGCAAACTAAGGTATGCTCTGTTAGTGGGCTGGTCATCGCGAAACTCAAGGCTCAGCTAACAGTAGAAAAGGAGCGCTGACAGTAACCAAGGTCAGTCATCAATTCTTTGAAGGGAATCGTCCTTTACTTACCTTTGCTCCTTTGGGAGCTCCGCGGCCGAAGCCGCGACCACGGTTGCCCTATGATATACATTAGCCCACATTTCCGTAAAACAACATCGGATATCCCCTGTTCAAGGCAAGGTGCCAAAGCATCCCCAAAGCTGCTGGTCTCCAGGAGCGAGAAAGACTCCCCAGTGATTGGCGTGGAGATGTTGATGTCCGTACAGGCGTGGTTGGAGTCCAGAATGGCGTCGCGCTGAAACGAGCACTGGCAAGGTAGCGGAAATGAATGATCGGGGAAACTCTTTGACCAGAAGATCGAGAGTGACGAAGCGGGGAGGTAGGACGGTGAGAACCTGGGAGAAGGATGGCTCCTCGACGATGAGACTGGTGTTAAGTGCCACTCAAGGAGACAGCACGATGACATGCGAAGGACGCGGGTCGGATTCTGAGAGTGTCGCAGCAGGAGGAGATGCTTCTCGAAACCAAGGATGACAATGGGGAACCATGGGAGGATCGCGGTCAGAGGGGAGGACGAGAGTAACTTACGATCCCGTTGTACTGGTTCTACATATGTCAGCATCGATAGTCACACCAGGGCCAGGGAAAAGACTACTTACTCGAACCATCTTTGCTCTGGGAAAGAGTTTATTAGCTCCTGGCACCGATCAAGATGGGGGGATGTGGGTGTCTGGACCCGTGATAGTCGCCTACTCACGTTGAATCTGTTGTCGTTCTGCACGCGAAGCCCAAGACCAGTAACCCCAGAGATAAAATACCGCCTAACAAGTACTTGAGACTCACGAGTAGGAAATTTGGTGGCTAGACGCAGTAATCAATATCAGCAAGCCCTAGAGATCAAATACCGCTTGAGACTCACAAACAGAAGCGTTGGTTCCTGGGCGCACCAATCGATGTCAGCAAGGCCAGACATCAAGCGTTTCCATCAGGTAATCAAGACTCACAGCAGTGATTGGGTTGGAGGAGCGAAGAAGAGAAAAGATGGAAAGATTTTCGTGAGTGTCGATTTTGGTGCTGGTTGTGCAGGACAAGGGCAGGCACGACGAGGCCTCTTCCCCAACCTGAACCACCATGTAAGCCCCAACCTACTTAGGTACCCAGGTAAGTAGAGTGCTATACTAACTAGAGGTACGTGGGCGAGGGGGGTTCAGGAAAGAGCATCAAAATTCTCTGACAATCGGTAGGTATATTCTTGAATGTTCATTGGTAGGTACCTAGTTTCAGACATGAATGCATTCTTTATCTCATGCAGCCGTAGCAGAGTGATTCTCTCAAAAACTCTTGGAACAGAATGGCCTTCTTGTTACCTGAGACCTCTTGAAGCACACGGTCATGCCTTCCCTTCCAGTTCGAACATGACGAGTTGATGACATGGAACCCGCTTCACCGCTGTGAGGTACCTTGGGTACGTTGGCTCCTGCCAAACTTGAATTGACCGCTCCTCCAACTCGTCTCGCAATGACAGAGGTCAGCTTGGGCGTGCGTGCCGCCAACGGAAGGAATCTCAATCAACCTTGGAGCCAGACAGTTGTTGTAACTTGACCTCATCACCATTAACAACACCGAAACAATACCAACACTCAATTATTCAGAACTTTTTTTACTTCAATTCAACAAACCAGTCACCCACCCACCATGTCTTCTTCCGAGCGTACACATACCCAAAAGCGCAAGTATGGCGAGGTGGCGGACAAGGTGGTCCGCGGACTGGAAGACTATGGGGAACTCACCCCCAAGTCGCAAAAGCTACGTGATGTCCTTCTCAAGGAAGCAAAAATGAACCAAGATTCTGAATATGCTGACGATAGCCTCCTGGTTAGTGCATACGAACTCTTCGAAGCGAAACAAAAGCAAGCCAAGGAGGCCAAGGAGGAGCGTGAGTCCGTCGATCGTCAGATTGCCAAGCTCAAGGGCGAAGCCGACTTGTCGGAAGCCAAACTGGCCATTGCCCGCACCAACGAAAGGGATGCGACCGAAGCCCTCGAAAGAAACAAAGTCAATATCGAGTTCGGCGACCGGTTCTCGGCACTCCTGGATTGTCTCAAGTGGTTCGAGAAGTCTGTCCAGGTTGAAGAACACGACATCCTTCGATGCATTGCGGTTGCGAAAGACAAAGAGGCCAAGGACAAGGCCATGGCCGAGGCCAAGGCGCATGGCAAGCCATTCCGAGGTCCCGAGACCATCGGTTCCGGCAAGCCCATAACGGAGTCAAACTGGGGTGCTCTGGCGGGTCGAAGGGTGATGGATACCCACAAGATGATCCAGATTGAGCGAGTGGCGTTGGACGACTGGCTAAACGGTGGCGGGGAAGAATCGTCCGCGCCTGGAACGCCGTTCCTTGATCGCCTCGAGCGCGTGTGCAAGAAGGCTGGGACAACAAGATCGACGGGTCTGCAATGGATCGAGTCCTACAACGCACGCAACGAGTTTTGTCACCACCCTCCCCCAAAAATCGAGGACCATCGAAAGACCATTGAAAAGGATGGCAGGGTTGTGAAGGTTGACGTGGACGTGAGCAACCCACAAGATGGCTTCAACTGGGTGAGCATGAAAGCCGCCATCGACGAGCGCAAGGCCAGCGTCGACAAGGAATACAAAGACGGCAAATGCAACAAAAAGAAGCGGGACTTTTTGATGGAGCTGATGGACACGTACTGGGGGCAACTATCCAACGAGTCAGACGAAGCCGGCAACCCCATACCATCCGCCTACGCAAAGCATCTAGCCGCTAAGGTGCGAAAAGACAGCAATAAGAAGAGTGCCAAGAGTGCCGGAAACCCGCCAGAGGAATACCTCAGACGGTACAAGAAGGGCAAATGGGACGACATCTTCAAGAAAACAGATTAGGTTCGCATCGAGTTCATTGGCGGAACAGGCAGAGCATGCACCGTGGCCATCGTTCTCTACGGAGTTGGTTGAGTCATGGACGGCCAGTCTTACTTACCTACGGGTTTGGCTGAGCTACGAAGTTTTACAAAATCCCCAACCGTCCAGCTTTCTCTACGGAGTTTGCTGAGTCGTGGCCAGTCTTACGGGTTTGGTTGAGCCAAGGTCCAGTCGCAGCTGAGCAGGGTGCCAGTGTTGCTGAGTCCCAAAGGGGTGCCTCCAAGAGGGCTAAGGGAGAGCCCGGAGGTAGGGCGGCGAAGTCGGACTCTTACAACCTCCACGCGGTGCCGCCTGGGGACCTGGTCAGTGTCATGACTTCAGGCAATGTAGGAGACGCAATGAAACGTATGGTTGAGAGGCAGGGTAGTTCAATTTCTAATTCAAGGCGACATGCATTTGAAACTTCCTCTTCCGGTTGTGTCCAAACTTAAGCGATGGCCACTTCGTCTTCCATGACCTGGTTGTCTCGGCGAACAAGAAGCCTGACGCAGCTCCGTATCCGAAAATCACCTCTCCAGGGAGCCTCCTGTAAATAATCATCGTAACTATAATCTCCAAGCTCCGTTTCGCCCAAGAAAACAAGGTCGCGTATGAAGCACACGGCAGGGCGCCGGTCCTCTTCCTCCCAAAAATTGTAATAATGAGTATCATCCCAATCGATCTCAACGTACTCTCCGTCACAATCGTAAGCTACCAAGTCTCGGCCGGGCTCCGCCGACCAACGAGCGCTGTTGTCGATAAGCCAGATGTCGGGGTAATCGATGCCGGATTCGTGCGCCACATCGTATAGCATATTCGCCAGGAAGCCCCGAGCAGACGTCTCGTCGAATAATTTATATATGTCGTCTGGAAGGGGAAAATTCCAACTAGGGTCGAATTCGAGGGCGATATTCTTCACATAACAGATATCCCACTCACTAAGGACAGACGGCAAATATATTGAATCAGCGCCCACCCATTAGCGTATAGGTGATGTCCAGTCGTTGGCAGAGATGCAAAATATGTCGTGAGCAGGGTGAACAATGAGGTGCGACTTGTTGTGGCCCGCTCGGGTAGTGACCCTTCCGGGAGGAGCAGCCTCTTTTCCGCCAACCCATCTAATTTGATAAAAATCTGGGTATTCGCGGTCAGTTCTCGATGGAGGTCCATTCACCTCCTTGATCTGGGAGTGCTTCATCACGATCGCTCTCGACTGCTGACAAGCCGTCCAGAGCCCTCCATCCCAGAAGTAGGCGGATCTATTTCTCGGACTGATGATATTTTCCCGCTCTGTCGAGGTTGGGCAGTTCCAGCTGAATGGTGCGAGTTTTATGCCGTCAGAAAGAGTAAAGTAGTGTAGACCACGACGGTTCGGTTGAGACGAGAAGCATGCCTCCTCCCAAATCTGCAGCTGAAGCTCGACTGGCAGTCTTGAGAATGGGTGAAAAGTAGAGGAAGCCATGTTGCTCTTTGCCACGATGTTGGTGGCTCTCGTTGGAATGCCGGGAAAAGGAAGGGTTGAGTAGTAGATGGATCAAGGATGATGCTTAACAGCCGATGCCCGAGAGTAAACAAAAGGAGAAACTGGGGTTTTTAAAGCCCCCAACATGGTGACTCCACGTAGAAGATCTATGAACCATGAGCCTAAAAACTTAATCTTGCACAGTTCATGCGGGGAAGTTTCCTGTTGACGACGGCCCGACATCATCTGGGAGATCCATGACTGTGCTTTGGAGGCCTAAAAAGGGATATTCCCCTCCACTGTTGCGGACTAACTCATCCAAGGGGAATGCCGAACTTGAAGCCCCCCCAAGTAGGGTCGATTTGAGAAGAGGTTTTTACAATCTAGTCGCTTAGTGTGGTTGGTGAATGAATCAGATGACCGCGTTCAAGGATAAGAGGGACGCTTCACCTTGGCCATACGGTGGACAATTACAGCTCTTTGCCTTGATTAGATTTTACTTCCACTACGAGAGGGAAATACTTTCGGCCCTACGAAGGTAGTATGCAAAACTTTTGTTTCAATACGGCACTTCCCGCCAACAGAGCAGGCAGACTCTACATGATGTGGCCTCCGTTTCCCAATCAGGGGGGGGATTGAGACGGGAGACACCGAAGCCCCATTTTATGACTCTACGCCTCTGAGATATGGCTAACATCCTTTATCGCATTGCGGTGCTTTGGACAGATCCGCGGGGCTCATTAGAGGCCAGAGTTGGGAAGCAGGAGGCATCCCAAGAAAAAGCGTGGAGTGATTTCGAACGTCAGAGGCATCCATGCACTTGCGATGGACTGGGCGCAGCTAGACACAAGTGGAAGCAAATAACCACCATAAAAGACGCGAAGACTCGCCCAAGAAGGGAGACTGCCATCCACCGTCAAGAGCTCCTTGAGCAGTTGTTCAGTTGAGACTGAGTCACCTGCAAAACACGAAGTGGCCAAGAACGGCTCGACAGCAGTGGCTTTGTGTCTTAGCTGCCTCGTTCTGGGGATTTTGTTATGAAGTTGGTGCTGCTTCACAGACGGGGAGGAGGCATGCTGCGGCTTCCTTTCTGGCATTGGCCCATACTCAACCATGGGAAATTCTGCCACAATGACATCATCAAGACGTGGATTTGGCACCAAATATGGGCTCACACTGCCCCAACACGTGGCACCAACCTAGAATAGTTGGTGCCCAAGGCCCGGCACGGAGGAACGAGGAAGCAACCAACAGAATGGGTACACACACCGACAGAGAGACGGTAGAGAGGAGAATCAAATCACTCAGCTGTGGCCTTACCGAGACGGTACCGTGGTACAGGTGGAAGACGGTGCAGTTTATTGACCAGAAAGTCAAGGATCTTTTCATCGAAAAAGGGTCCCAGCCCTGGACAGCAACCCGGTGTCAACTGTCAAGCACCATGGCAGTTTGCAAATTGCAGCCTATCCAGGATCTACATATAATACTAAGATTGGCAAGGAAATAGATCTCTCAGTCGATATTTCACAATCCAAGTTCCCTCTACCGCAATATGCCACGACGTTGTGGGTATCTCAGTCTCGGGGCTCCAAGACGCCAGGTCACGTTCCCACGCCTGTGGGAAGGTAACACCCAATCCCTTTCCCAAGCGAGACCGAAATGGCAAGAATATGTGTACGCGTGTGGAAAAACAGAGATTGAAAGTGAAGAGAGCGATAAGGAGTAACTGCGGAGCCCCAAGTCTATCGATAACGCCTCTTCACGCTCCAAGTCGCCCTGGCAACGAGGGCAGTCTTTGCAACCCCGAGAGTTTCCCAAACGTCATCCACTGGCAGCCCTTGCCCACAGGGTCAGAGCTTAGTGTCGGGGTTTTGCGACACAGACGCCGTAAGATTGAGGATAAGATTAGGGATAAGATTAGGGATAAGATTAGGGATAAGATTAGGGATAAGATTGGGGATGAGATTGGGGATGAGATTAACGGATTGAAGGATGGACTTAATGGTTGTTCTTAGGAGACTGAGGATGAGATTGAAGAACTCACTTCAGGGATTAAAGGTAGGATAGAGAGATGTGAGATGGGCATGTCCCCGCCCAGTGCCTCGCCAGCGTCTTCAGTCCTTTCCAGTTTCCAGGCACGCCCAGGTTTATCTCCATAATTCAGCCATCAAGCGGCAGGCCCGGGAAGAACTCGTCGGCATGCATCTCGACGGAGCCATCGGTGGCGGAGGAGTTAACAGGAATCGGGAGATGCCGAGATGGGGTCATTAGTCGAGAGAGACGACCACGGACCTATCCGTACAGGCTCGAGGACCTTGGACGACCTGGAGACCTCAGGCCGGCTCCTGCAATCCGGAGGAACATGCGGTGGAGGCGAGACGGATAAGAAGAACGGGTTAATAATGGGCCTTTCAGTTTGCAGCCTTCCGTTCGGTGTGGAGGCGGCGAGAAAAGCAGACAACTTGCACGAACCCACGTCGGTGAATTAATGTTTGCAAGGGGTGAGCCGGTCGGGACCCTAATTATTAGTCCATTGAGTTGAGCGGTTGAGTTGAGGAGCTGGGTTAAGTGGGTTGGAGAACTGCGTTGAGGCGTTGGATCGAAGAATGTAGGTGCACTGAGACTTGTCATCACTCTTAGAGTATTCGAAGGCAAAGGTTTCGTCTCGGATGACTTGGTCGCTGGTTGCAGTCAGACAAGTCGTGGTTGGGATGCCTCTCCGCTCTTGATCCCCATGCCACCAGACGGCACGTGTGCTCCCGTGAGCTGCCAGAAGACGCCGAGTTGTCTTTGTTCATCCATTGAAGATCCCAGGATGCTGTTCCAGTTCTGGCTATGAGGCTCACCTGCATAAGAAGCCAAGAGATGACAAATTGTAAGAGATGCTATTCCCAGATGCTCTTCTGAAGTCCCCTATAGTTGTAGGGGGGAAATCGGGTGGGTATGGGGGGCCGGGGCTATGTCGGGCTCAGGCGTGCATTGGCTGTGCACGCAGCCGACTTCCATACCTTTGACGCAAGTAAATGTATTCTAGTTGACTAGATAAGGAACTCGTATCGAAGGGTTGAGCATGTACGAATTATACTTGGATGCCGATGAGAAAGAATGTTGCCCTCTCCTGTGCAGTGTCTTCCCTCACAGCCGCCAGCCGCTGTTAGCGGCTAGGTCACAAAGGTAAGTTTTCACAGCCACTCAGGCGGGTAACTACCAGCTCCCGTAACGGAATACGCATAGATCCGATGTGAGCGGGGGATTGAGAGGGTTGGTTAGTCCAGGCCCATTCAAGACCGTTTGCCTGCGAAAGTGTCCCATCTTTCAGCCGTCAGATGCGCTGTCCGACTAACTTGTCTTCGCTCAGATAAGAATGCCATCTCGCTTCAAAGTCGTTCCATCTTAATTGTCACCCTGAGTCTCGAGAGGATTACGACGTCAAGCCGGGATATTCGGAACATAGTCTGCTAGTAGCACCGTTGAGATCGATAACGGCACCGACTATCGATTTCTAGACTCGCACGAAATGACAACCGCTCCACATCGCAACCACTAATTCAAGGCACAGTTCCTGGACGAGTAAAGTGCAACGGGGCTACCGTTGAGAAACCCATGCTCAGAAGGATTCTGCAGCCGCCTGAATCCATCTCTGGCTGCGTGGCTCGTCTGCATACGACGTGAGCCATCGAAAAGGCACTGGGGAGACACGGCCATTCATCCCTTTGCGGCCACATTCCCAGCCAATAGTGGCCAGGGCTGATGCGTTTATGCCAGAATTCACCATGGGTCGACTTCCCATATAAGCCAGGCGACCCGTTGCGCCGCTCGAGTGTCGGGGCTGGCTAGCTGGACGTAAACCACCCAACTTGGTTTCGTTTTCGTTCGTTCTTTGGTTTGGCTTCGAACTGGTCGATCCGTCAACATGCGGTCTTTCATAGGCTTGGTGGCTTTGGCCCTTTCTGGCGTATTCGATCTTTCTATGGCAAGTCGTTGCAAGCCTAGCTCCAGCTCCAACTCCAGCTTCACGACCACTCTCACTTCCACCACAACCACGACCACGGGAACTCCTACTACAACAACAGGGTCCACCGAGACGCCTGGATCTCTCGTCGTCACGAACCTCATTGCCAACGGGAACTTTGCCAAACGTGACCCCGATGATACAACAAAGGTGCCCAACTTCACCGTGGAAGGCCCGGGACAAATCGGCGACGGCCTAGGCCACGCGGGCGATAGCGACACAAAGAGAAGATGCGTCGAGTTGCAAGCGACCGACACAACCTCTGGCACCGCCTCCAAGCACAAGCGAGCCCTTGGACCCTCGGTCAGCATTGCCCAGGACCTCTTCGATTTGAACCCGCAGACTCCCTACACCATCCGCTTCTTTTACGCCATCGTTACAGGCCCGTCGTTGAACATTTGCCAGCTGAATGCCTACCTTGGCACGAGTGCATTCTTCAGCGTCTGGGTCTTGTCTCCGGGATCGAGCCTCACCTGGTCCACTGTCCTTTTGCAGACGAATGCTCCTCAAGCTGCCGCGCCCATTTCCATCTCCATGACCTGTTTCAGTGGTGGAATTGCAGCCATCTACGTCGACTCCATCTTCATGTCTAACCTAGTCACCCCGGCCAACCTCGACGATTATACGATCGACTATGGGAATGATGAGGACACGACAACTTCCACGACAAGCACGACGACTTCTACATCAAGCACAACAGATGATTCCACATCGAGCACGGCTACATCATCCAGCACGAGCTTTACGACAACAATTTCCACTCCATCTTCCAGCATCCTCAGCACGGGAACCAGCTCAGGGTCAACGTCTACATCCGGCACTCCCACCTCCTCAGTGCCTAGCACTACTGCTTCAGCGACAACCACTTCAACTGGCACACCAGATTCCGACAACGGCACTACTTCCACCAGCTCACCTTCGACAACCTCCAACCCAAGCACTACATCTTCAGCCTCTTCAACATCCACCAGTTCGGTTTGTCCCATGGGCATTGATCCTCCTGGGGGCTGCACTGCCAAGCCAGGAATGCCCACCCAGACTGTTTCCATTCCTGGAATCGACCTCGACGCGCTCGGCGATGGAGTTGAACCGCAGGTCGACAGAACTTGCTGGGCTTATGGCGTTAAGAACAATGGATATTGGGGACGGACTTACCAGAGCAACAGCCGGCAGAACTCCATCGAGGACTGTGCTTATCTGTGCAAGCAGGAAGCCAACTGCCGTGCTTTTGCACTCTACACCTACGACAGCGTCCAGTGTGCGCTCTCGTACGAGAGGCTGGCGGTGGACGGTATTGCTCTGGACGAGCAGTGGTCCATCATGTGGAACGACTTTGACTGCTTCGGGTGCTTCGACTGTGATGAGGGCTCTACTAGCACGGAGAGCTCTACTCTGACAGCTACCACCACCTCAACTACTACAACTGCAACTCTATCCACCACAACCACCACCACCTCGTCTACTACAACGACAACTCCATCCCCAAGCACCAGTACCACCTCATCTACGACTACGACTTCATCCACTACAACCACCAGTGCGGCGAGCGCGCAGACAACAACTTGTTCCACTACCTGTCAACTCAAAGACACACTTCCTTCAGACTATATTTGCAACAGGAGCGGCCTACCTACCACGGAGAGCGACCCCTTCAACCTCCTCCCCGAAGAAGACTACGGGACGCAGGCCAGCGCGGCAGATTGTGCTGCTATATGCATCAGCTTTTCGTTTTGCCACTCGTCGGCGTACGATTCTTTCCAGGGTTTCTGCTCGTTCAGCACCTATGATGCGATTCCAAGCACGTGGGAAGACCATACCTCGTCGACCCCCAGCTCGGACAGTCTCTTCTGGAGCGACAACACCTGCTGGACGTGCTCTGAGCAGTGCGTCGTTTCTGGAAGCAGCAGTACCTCGTCTTCTGAGAGTGGCAGTACGTCAACTGTGACCAGCAGCACAACAACATCTTCCACGAGCAGTACGGCAATGTCTCAGAGCGATACTTCCTCATCCTCTGCTACGGCCACGTCCACGACAACTACTCTGTCAACTTCATTCACCACGTCTACTTCATCAGCCTCGTCCACGACTTCCGCATCCACCACACCTCCTACCACAACCACCCCTCAGTCAACTCCGACAACTGCCACTGCTGATCGCCCGCAGTGCACGCTCGCCCTCTCTGACGGATGCAACTTGAAGGATGGAGCCGACTACAACTACTGCTACCGATATGGCATATTCTCATCGTACTTTACGGTCGAAGTCGGCGAATACCCCTGGTATGTTGCAACGAGCCAATGTGCTGCAATCTGCTGGCACATGCCGAGCAGGTGTCAGTCTTCGGCTTGGCATTACGATCTCAACAGGTGCATCTTTTCATCAGACACTATTTGGGACTCGTCCTTTACGGAAGGGTATGCAGATGGGGATTTCCAATGGGAGGCGCAGTCCTGCGTCAAGTGTCCCTGTCCTGGATCGTAGACTATGATGTCCCCGGCAGAGCCGGCTACGACTTTTGTAATGGGACGTGATATAAATTAGTTTTGTCTTGTACATATATTCTTAGAGCGCTGCGTCTAATAGGAGGTAGACTGATATAGCTCAAATGTAAAATGATGAAGATGATTACTTCACTTTCACGAGCAGCAATTACCCTATAAATTTTAGAGTCTGGATTATTTTGAACTCGGAGAAGAGTTGACAGCGTGAGATGAAGACTGATGCGCATTCACAGTCACCGAAGCAAGGGGCACCTTCGTCATCAACCGACCAAAGCGCCCATAAAGGTGTGTAGAGGTCACGTCACAGTAAAGAGGATAACGCCCTGAACCAGCGTATCAGCGCCTCAGGGTTCAAATATCATGCCATGCCTACCACATAGCTTGTTTATTGTTCTACTAAGCCTCGAAGTTGAAGAAAAGTGAGAGTGTCGGCCATATCTCAGATAACCGCTCCCAGAAATACATTAAATAATAGAGCAATTATCTTTTGCCTGGTCAAGCGGCGAAGCTGACAGAGAGAGTACCACAATGTGTTCAACGTCTACTATATATAAAATACCTGACGCAAAAAACGCAGGATTGGAGAAAAAGCAAACGTTCGATAAGACGAAAACGACGAGACGAGGACGCCGAGGCACGCCGAGGCGAAGTCGATGAGACGAGGTGAGGTCGATGCAACGAAACGAGGGCGATAAGATAAGATGAGGTGAGTTGGTGAGATAATATGGCATCAATGAGACGAGGCGCGATCGATAAGATGAGATGAGACGAGGTGGACGAGATGAGATGAGATAAGGCCGATGAGATGAGATGGGGTAACAAGACGAGACGAAGTGACAGGTCGATAAGTCGACAAACAGACAGCGAAAAGAAACGAAGGCAAGGAAGCAGCAACGAAGAAATGGAGTTATTATAAGAGGTAAATAATAAGGAAGAGGTGAGGGAAAGCGACAGGCCTATCGATGAGTAGTTAAAGATGAGAGAGCCTATTATATATTATCATCTGAGAACGATGTGTCATTTCAGTACACACGCCGCAGACATGTGTAATTTTATCCTGAGGAGTGCATGGTCAGAAGGTATTTAGTCAAGGGAGCAGCTATATGACATACCAGGTTAGCTATTTGACACACCAAGTGTGGCGCGACGCCGATTCCGGCCGCCCCACCAAAATTTTGCTGTGTTCCACAGCACCGTTGTCCGGCCACACCCTTTCCTCTGAAACCTTCGTTAGTCAACATTGTGTATGAACCCGACACCTACCCACTCGCCCGCGTGAAGCTATTCCCAACTGCATCGCGATGGATACCCTTATGGGCACGAATTTTCCCTCTTTCGGCGAGAACCCTCACAATTCGAGCATGTGCAGCGTGAAGAACGTGCTGAGGCAACAGCAGCTTGGCCGGATCACCAGCGACAGCAGCAGCCGCCGCCTTCAACGGCGCCGGCAGCTGTGACTGAGGAAAGAAGTCGCCTAACGGCAACAGACTTAGGGAATCACCACCTTCAGCAGCAGCAGCTCGATACCTACGAACCCGGCACGATGCCTCCACGAGCATATCAACGAGCCGTTCAGGAGCACCTTCCCGAGCCCGAGCCCGCGCCCGCAACCACGGCTCTTGGAGGCAACAGCAGCCACCACAGCGGTGGTGATACCCTCAATTCCGACCTGCCGACCGACCTGGAGTTCGATAACGGATTTACAAGGATGTTGGAGCCTCTAGCCCGGCAGCTTGAGCTTGAGGCAGAGGCGGAAGCTGCCGCGGTGAGGCAGGCAGAAGCATTTGAGAGGGAGGTGGAAGAGGCGATGCAGAACAACACCACGGATACGGCCGTTTAGCCTAGGAGGCCACATGTAAATGGCTTCATTTTCAGTCTCCCAATTGTAGCATCTTCATGTAGGAAAATCACATTTCCCCCTGTGTTA
>JAMQMW010000916.1:0-58668 GCA_024115155.1 Thelonectria blattea
TTTTTTTTTTTTTTTTCATCCCGCCTAATTTCTCCCATCTTGCTCACACTGTTCTCTAGGAAAAGCTCATGGACGGATGGGTTCCTGAAGAGCCCAAGGCCAAAACCAAGGCACCCCCCAAACGCCAGTCTTCGGACGCCGCATCACCGGAACCAAAGCGGCAGAAGCGCGCCCCGAGGGCCAAGAAGCCGGCGAGAAAGGTGGAGTCGGACTTGAGTGAGCTCAGCGAGGAGGAAGAGGAAGAAGCTCGGCCAAAAAAGAAGGCCCGTCGTGTGTCCAAGAAGCTCAAGTCCGAGTCAAGTGAGCTGAGTGAGCTCAGTGGACTCAGCGAGGATGAAGCTCAACCAAAGAAGAAGGCCGCCAGTCGCCAAACCAAGGCGAAGGAGTCTGAGTCGAGCGAGTTGAGTGAACTCAGCGAGGAGAAACCCCAACCCAAGGAAAAGGCTGCCAGTCGTCCATCTGAGAAGGCAGACTCTGACGACGAGCTTTCCGATCCTCCAGACACGGAAACCAGCGAACCCAAGCCACCAAAGGCTGACTTGGACGAAGATGTTGCGATGAAGGACGAGGACACGACCGGCTTGGCGCCGGTCCAGGACAAAAAGGCGACGAGTTTGGTCAAGTCGCCAGTGATTACCCTCGGCGACGCGGTGGAAGACTCGGACAACATCACGGCCAAGCCCGCCGTAGACGAAGAGGAAGAGTACTCCGACGTCATCGACGAGCCCCCCAAGCCCAAACGAAAGAAGAAGGAAAAGAAAGACCCTTCAAGCAAACCAGCCAAGACTTCCAAAGCCGCCGCCCCCAAAAAGGCATCCTCAGCACCGGCCGACTCGCAAGAAGCCGAGATCAAGAAACTCCAATCCCACCTCATCAAGTGCGGGATCCGCAAGCTCTGGCACAACGAGCTGAAGCAGTACGGCTCCGACGCGCGCGCAAAGGTCCGGCACCTCAGGAAGATGCTCGCCGACGTGGGCATGGAGGGCCGCTTCTCCGAGGCCAAGGCGCGCGAGATCAAGGAGACCAGGGAGCTCATGGCCGAGGCCGAGGCGGCGCAGGAGATGAACGAGCTCTGGGGCATGGGCGGCGGCGGGAGGGCCAGTCGGAGCAAGAGTAAGGGGAGCAAAGCTGAGGCGGCGAAGGCGGTCGCGAAGAAGGCTGCGGAGAGCGAGGGGAGTGGTGGTGAGGATGAGGATGATGATGATGATGACGAGGAAGAAGACAATACTTATGCGGCCAGGCGGAAACGCGTACAGGCCGAGTTGGCATTTTTGGGCGACGACAGCGACTCCGACTAAGTTTGAGGAGGCTTCTGGCCTTCGGAGGGATATTGTTTACGGAACGGGCTTCTACCAAGTAGTAGTCTATCGGCATGGCGCACTTTGTTTACATTCAGGCAGTATTCGTACCTGTACAATAATCACCACCAACGAGTGTACGATGGGAACCAGTTTTCAATCTAAGGCTCCGTCTCAAATTCATCATGTTCATTTCTTCATACCTAGGTACACATCCCAACATCTAGTCAGCCCACGCCTTGTAAACGAACCTCGAGCCGTACGACTCCCCCTTCTTCACCACAACCATGCTCCTCCACTCTGGCTCGTTAATAGCATTAACGTAGCGACCCGGCTCACAGCAAAAAGCGCTCCGGGGTCCTCGGGCAGGCAGGCCGGCCACCGCGGGCACATCGATGTACTTTCCCGTGTAGAACTGGAACGCGGGCTCCGTGCTGAGAACCTCGAGATGGATACCCGACTTTGCGTGGTGCGCGGATAGGTTCAGACGCAGGGGCTCGGCGCGAGTGTCGACGGGGACCGAGGACGGGTCGGCGTTGACGATGAAGCAGTGGTCGACGTCTGGTTCCGCGGCGCCGAGGACAAACGGCTCGTTGGATTCGATGCCCGGGAAGGGTTCCGGGTCGCCGCCGAGGGGGATGCTGCCTTCGTCGAAGGGGAGGTTTTGGTTTGTTGGGAGGGTGATGGTTGTGCCTTCGATGGTGGCGTCGCCTGTGAGGTTGAAGTAGGAGTGGTTGGTCAGGTTGACGGCCGTTTCGTCGGCGCCGTCGACGAGCGTGGCCTGGTAGTCGATGGCCAGCACGAGTGCGTCTTTCCCGTCGACCTTTTGCGTGCCGGTAGTGTACACAATGGTAGCCTCGATCGTCCCCGGGTATCCCTCCTCCCCATCCTTATCAACCAACTTAAACTCGACGCTCTCCCCGCCCTCAAGCCCTTCAACACCAGGAACCTCGCGCAGACCGACAGGCGTGGGCCCCTCCCAGACGCGCTTCCCCCATCCGACGGTGCCGCCGTGGAGGTGGTTGGGCCCGTTGTTGGCGACGAGGTCGTACGAGGTGCCGTTGAGGGAGTCGATCTTTGCGCCCTTGATGCGGTTGGCCCAGCGGCCGATAGTCTCGCCAAAGTAGGGCGTGTTGTGTTTGACGTAGTCCTCGGCCGTGGGGAAGCCTTGCACGATGTTTGTGCCGTTGACGACGATGGATTGGATGATGGCTCCGAGGGGGAGGAAGGTGACGGAGTTGGCCATGTTGGATATGGGGGGTGTGCGTGGATGAGGTAGTGAAATATAGAGTGAGTTGAGTGAGTGGGATGATAGAGTAGTGAGGTGAGGTGAGCGAGGTGAGCGAGGTGAGTGAGTTGAGATGAGTTGAGATGAGTGACGTCGGCGAGGGCGGGGTGGTGATGATGTTATACTGGATCAACACGTGTAAGTCTGGTTCCATGTTTCACAGCACAAGATGCAGGTGCGATGCAAAGTAAGATACATACCTGCCTATTTCAATCAACGCAAAAAGATTAACAAAAAACAATAAAAACCACATAGGCGGTGACACCGTTTTATAAACCGTCCTCACCCTAGATAGGTAGGATAAATGTCATGATGGAGCTCTCATGGCGGGGTACTCGAGGTCCCATTTCTCGCGACTTCAGGCTAATTCATTGGAGGGGCCCCCAGAGACAGATCTCGCATGGGTTTGCCTACCTGCTTCTGCGTCTGCAAGGGGTTACCTCTCGTCCATTCAGTCATCGGAGGATTCCCACATGGTGAGAGATGGTACGATCACCGGCGGCTGCTCTGGCGTGGCTTGAGTGGTGCGGCTAACAAGTCGAGAGAGACGCTCACTTCTCATAAGACGAGACTTGAGAAGGGATGCCTTCACTTAATAAACGGGGAATATCGCTCAGCTAACACCAGTATACCCGCCCCCACGCGCTCCGCTCACCGGTAAAATAGGAGATGTCAACGGCCTCTACATGTCACGTCATATCAAGTCGGCCCTTTCTTCAACAGAGTGGTATCTCAAAATATCAAACAAATGCAACCAGTTCCATCACCACTCCAGCCGGTCGTCGCAAACAAGACTCACATCAAACCTCTCCTCGCCCTTCCAGACCCTGCCCGCCGAATTGCACCCCGCGACAATCGTCCGCACATCGCTGATCATACCTCCCGGTCCACTAGCAAACACCATCGTCGGCCCCCGGATCGTGCTTCCCACAAACTCCTCGACCAGCTTCTTCAAGTTTGGGTGTCTCTGGTCGTCGTCGGCTCCGTGACCCGTCTTGGCCACGGGCACTTCAGTCCCGCATTCGCATCCCGCTTCGGAGCCCGAGGATGACACCGGGTGCACTTGCTTGTCGTTGACGGCCACCTCGTCCTTCTCCAGTAGCAGAGGCCCACTGCCGGCGTCGCGGGTCGCATAGACGCGAATTTTGAGGTTGAGGGCCTTGCGCGCGGTGCGCAGCACGTCGAGCTCCTCCTTGACCCATTCGGCGTCGGCGGCGTGACGCACTGCCCAGATGAGCTCGATCTTGCGGTCTTTGGACACGGGTGACCGGGCGAGCTTGAGCAGCACCGGCAGCACATAGACAATTCCCGTCCCGCCAGCCACACAGACGACGTTGGTGTCGGGGTGGACATCGTCCATGACCGTCTCACCATACGCACCCGTGAGGATCACGGAGATACTTGCCTGGCCGCCCGACTTTTCCATCTTGGCCGTGGCTAGCTGTGTCACCTTTTTGGTCTCGCCGCTCTTCGCCCGGAGGATGTATGAGTGCTTAACGACGCCCTTTTCGATCGTCGGCACATTGAGGGGGCTAAAGGGGTGGGACTGCCACACGCTGCTCTCAGTGAAGCAGAGGTAATAGTGCTGACCGATTTCCCACGGATCCTGGTTGTTTTCGAGGTCGAGACGGATGACGTCGCCGTACTCCGAGTCAGGGAAGCGAGTGACAACGGCCTGGGCGGCCTCGAAGCCCATGTTGCCCGAGGGAAGGTGGTGGTAGTGAAGATAGGCCGTCCTCAGGAGGCGGAAACCGCGGTCGACGAACCAGAACAGCAGCGAGGGCAGGAGGAAGCACCGAAGCTTCTCCCAGTGGCCCCAGCAAGCCCCGATATAGACCATGGCCAGCACGTAGTGCGACTTGCGAAAGAACTCGTAACCCGTGAGGCGGATGGCCCAGGGCGTACTGAGAACGACGAGCAGCGTGAGCAGGATCATGGCCACGACGCCCCAGACCATGTAAGTCTGGGCAATCCACTCGTTGCCGACGACGGGCTGCGGCTGGTAGAGTCGGGCTTCGACGACGCACCAGGCGATGGTATGCAGGGCGCTCTGGGCGAAGATGACATAGCCGAGCCAGCGGTGGAGGAAGTTGAAGCTCTGGTAGGGGACGCCCGTGATGAGCGAGAGAATGGACTCGCGGTTAGAGAGCATGACTGAAAGAGGCGTGAGTCCGTAGGCCAGGACGCCGATGCGGTCGGACCAGGGGCCGAGTGTCGTCCGGGTGTTGTACACGCCGGGCGTGTTCTTGACGGGCGTCACCCACTTCTCGTAGGTGAGTCCGACGAAGCTCCAGATGGTCAAATAGCCGACCAGAGAGAGCAGGATGACGACTTGCAGTCTCGTGGTGCGTCCGAACAGTAGACGAACAGAGTCCGGCAGCAAGTACCGCCTCGAGGCAGCGCCAATGGTACGGCGCACTTTTGTCAACCCAGCCTTGGGGCTCAGCTCAGGCGCAATGGGAGGAGCTGAGGGCCGTCCCATGCGGCGCAGGATGGCCCAGAGGAATATGACAGCAAGAATAGTGGCCCAGATGATGCCCGTGTAGAGCATGCTCAGGTCGTGCGAGTAGTAGACGAGGTCGAGGTACTCACACGAGCCGGCATCGTTTGTGCACGGCAAGGCGCGGTCTGCGTATCCCCAATGCGGCTCGAGGGTTTGAGCCTCGCTCATATTTTGGATATGACGTGGTTGGAGGTCCATGGTGGTCATGATGGCGGTCGAGAGGAGGGGGGAGGGTTTGGGCTCTTGTCAAGTCTGAACGGAAGACTCGAGCTTGGTAGTTGAGACCTTGAGAGTCGAGACCACGCCAGAGGAGAGCCAGAGAGAACCAGAGGAGAACGCCAGAGGAGGGAGATATAGGTAGCTCTCGCCAACGGATGTAATGTCATAGAAATAAGAAGCCGACCAGTGGCCAGGTTAGCCATGGCTGCTCAGCGTGGATACGACTCCGGGTCCGTGGAAACGGGAGCCAGGCCAAATTGAGGAGTTATTCCCTGACATCTCCACGGGAGTGGTAACGAGACGGTCAAGAGTTGGCCATCAGACGAGGCCGAGTCAGCGTGAACGGCTGCAGGTGAGCGTTTGACTCCATCATCAAGGTTGCATCTTTCTCAGAATGCTCCAGTTGAGCACAAATGAGCACGTTTTGCAGGGAGTGCCGGGTGGAGAGAGCCCACTCCCGCTCCGCACATCTGACGAACTCTTCCGGCTTTTTTATCCTCTCTCCGGGATGAGAGCAAATAACGAGCGACATGATTCGAACTTGGCCGTGGAGTCGTCTGAATAAACATTGGGTGGCGGCCGCCTCACCCGCAAGAACCTTGTTCTTGCAGACGCGGCCAACTTGTCCCAAATCGAGACAAACCCCGACAACGGACGCCGTACATAAAGTCTCATGGTCCTCTCGCACTGGCGATAATCGACTCTTCCTTTGCTGAGACCATCTCACTTGAAATAACCATTCATCGTCACCATGGATATGAGCGGTAGCAGCAGCAGCGCCGACTGCAAAGTCGACGTACGTGTTCTTCCCCTCACCAACACCATGATGATCAACTGACCATCCCTAGATGCTCTGGAACTGGTACACCATCGATGCCTGCTTCCTCACCTCCTCCTGGCAGATCCAGAACCAGGGCATGATGGCGGCCACGTGCATCGGCGTGATCCTTCTCGTTGTCCTGGTCGAGTTCCTTCGACGCCTCGGTCGCGAGTACGACAACGTGCTGCACCGGCAGTTCGAGCGCCGGGCCGCGACGTACGGAGCCTCCATGGCAGCCAGTGGATGCACCGGCGCCGTGATGCCCACGCGGCAGACGGTGACTTTTCGCGCAACGCCGCTGCAGCAGCTCATGCGTGCCGTCATTCACGCGCTCACGTTTGGCGGCGCGTACATCATCATGTTGCTGGCCATGTATTTCAACGGATACGTCATCATCTGCATCTTTGTCGGGAGCGGCTTGAGCAAGTTCTTTTGCGACTGGCTGGTGGTGAGGATTGACCTGGAGGGAGTGGATGGCGAAGATGGAAAGGCGAAGGGAATCGAGGAGACGACCGTGTGTTGCGGTTAAAGATATTCGAGTTTAACTTGTTGGAGGTTGTAGTTGATGATACCCAGAAGACAGAAGAAATGATTGTTCGTTGAAAGAACACGTAAGCAATTGGATGTGTTTGTGTTGCACTTTGATGAAGGGAGTAATAAAGCAGTGAGGCAAGTTTCACCCGTGCGCACTTTCTCCTTATCACCACCTCAACCTCGATGAAATTACCTCGGGCAGGTGCATCCCTGGTATGCAAAATGCAGGTGGTCTGCAGCCACAACTGAAGGGATCAACTTCTCTCCTGTAACCTCAAGCAGCTCGACATGCACAGGACAAGAATCAGCATCAATAAAATGTGCTCACCGGCAGATGGAGCCTGGATCCGATCCAAGTTCCCAAGATACAAGATCCCCGACCCGACCCGTAGATCGGGCCCCGGATGATTCGTCTCGTCCCCGCCAGCTCGCACATTGCTACGCAGGGTTGCATCACTTGCGGCGTTCTGGAAGTGCCAACTAACTCGAATGCAGTCTGGCGGGACGTGGGAGAGCATGCAAGTCAGCGGCGGCGGAGAAGGATATGGCAAAAAATGGTGCTCATATCTGCGCTTACTCGCTCGCATCTTGGACAAGACATCTCAACACCTCGCGACCAGATCGCCTCGCCATGGTCAAAAACTCGCCAAAAAACATGCAATCTCGACTTGGTCTAAGGGCCTGGGGGATTTCGCGACGCCGCATCTTGCGTATCACCGCCGGGATGCCTCACTCACCTCCGCGGCCAACAATTGGACGCGAGAGTCAGATAGGCGCAGTGGTGCCAAAAGGCTCCTTTTCGCATTGAGGCGTCGGTATAAAACCAGCTAACAACGTGCTCAATCACGCTCCCGTGGGGTGGTTTGCTTCTCTCGTCGCCAGCGCCGCCACCTGATCAATGAACCGAGTGCCGCCATAATCGCGCCAGCATGAGCCCAGCATCCTCTGATCGGTGCCATGACCATTTCAGAAGCGAGCTCAGTGATGCTCCTTTGCTTCATTCGATTTCGTTAAAAAGAGATTGAAAAAGAAGTCTATTCATCAAAGAGTTTCTCGCTTCAGTCTTTTTGGTTTTCCCTTTCGTTTTAATTCTCTCCTAGTTGCTCTTCTTCTTCTCCTTCGGCTTCCTATTCCGCTTCCTCTTGATATCAGCTTCGTATCGTATTGCGATCGTCGTCACTTATCTTCGACATCGTTACTTATCTTCGTCATCGCTACTCCTCACATTCGTCACACATCGTCCTCGCCATCACCATGTCCTCCTACGCCAGCTCCTTCTCCAGCTCGGCCTCATCCGCCTCGAGCTCCCCTCTCCTCTTCCACCACGCCGAGGCAGCCGTCGACTCCAACCGTATGGGCCACGAGCTCGACATCATCAAGACGTGGTTCGCCATCCTGAACGACGAGGAGCGTGCCGCCGCCCTGACCTCCATCACCGAGCTGCCGTGCCTCCGAGAGATCGAGCCCATGATCCAGACTCTCAAGGACCGCAAACGAGAGCTGTGGCGCCGTCAGGAGGACCTCGTCATCCAACCCGCCAACCGCACAAAATGGGTCATGCCCGTCTTCCCTCGCAACTCGGAAGATCCCAAGTGGATCACCAAGTGGCTGCGTGCCTTGAGGCTGCACAAGTACGAGAAGTGCTTGGCGGGTTTAACTCCGGCTCAAGTCGGACGTCTCAATGATTCCGAGCTCCAGGAGTTGGGCGTCGACACTGTCGGTGCCAGAGGGAAGCTTCTCAGGGTGAGCAGTCCTGATGCGTCCTCGCCAAGATCCTATCTAACTGTCAGCAGGCTATTCAAAACACTTGAGCAGTTCGCACAAGGAACCAAAACGAATGACGACAAACACACCATGATCTTACACACCACAGCACAGCGTTTCATTAAGCATGGCCCTCAAGGGGCAACAAGGGCGCAGGCGTCATTACATATTTCTTCCAGTCGGCGTTCCGGTAGGGGGACTGTCAGATGCGTACTCGCACCGGTCCCCAGGATATGGGTAAAGAGACGGTGAGCCAAGAGACGGCCACGGGGTTTTGTTTTTGGGAAGTAAAGGCATTCGCATGCCGAAACTTGGGAGGGATTGATTTGAATAGTTTCCGGATAACTGGAGACCCAGGCGTAAATACTACCTACCTATCTGGAGCATATAGACTCCTATTGGAGCCCGTGCTCACTTCAGTCTCAAGTTACTATAGCCAAATACCATGGCTCAAATTCCAAATTACTAGATCAACACGTTTCTAATGCTTTCGTAAGACGGGAGGTGCAGAAGAGAGAGCTGAAGCAAGTCCAGGTGTGGCTTATGACTCACTGTCACGTAGCAGCTCAGCCACACCTTGACGTCGACTCGTTTCAGAAAGAGCAACCCCGCTTCAGCCTCTGCCACTCGTCTTCGGCCGCATGAATGATGATCACGCTGCCGCGACTGACAGGCTCACCCGACAGGCCCGACACGCTGTACCAGGCGCCAGCATAGGCTCCGCGCATGTGCTTGGCCTGCGTGCACCCGCGCACCCGCGCACCGTCGCACGCTCCAGCGCTACCCGTCGGTACAAACGCCCGTCTCATTCACCTTCCGGCTCCGATCCAACTCACACGACTCCTCGACCCCTCGACCGCAAACACATCGCAATGGCCGCATTGTCGCCCAAGATTACCCCTAAGAGGAAGCGCGGCGAGGAATTATCCTTTTCGCCGGTCAAGTTCTCGTTCGAGGCACCGACCGGCTTGGTCCCCAAGTTCAGTCGCCTGGGTTTGGGAAGTGGGGGCGGGGCATCCAACCACGAACCCGACGACGACGACGGCGACGAGACGCTCAAGAAGCGTCACCGCCCGGATGAGATGATGCTCGATCCTCCGAGGGCAGATGCCACTGTCGCCAATCTGTCCGAACAGCCGATCCCTCTACTTCAACTTTCCACCGAGGAACCCCAGGCAGAACCTGTCGTCATTCCACAATCGCCGAAAGCCGGGTCCGGCGCTTCCCTCCAACGTGCATATCCCTCCATCAACCGCCTGTCCGATTCCAAGTCGAGGGTCAAGAAGAAATCGGGCTCTCCCCCGCTACGCGCAAAGAGGTTACCGAAACGGAACGGAGACGACCAAGGCGAGGTGGAAATCGTCGACCCAGTGAGGGCAGCCCTGACGTGGCACGAAGACGAAATCACCATCTACGACTCCCAGGACGAAGACGACGATGGCGTCGGTATCAACGGCATCGGATTCAAACCAACGGCCGCCATAGCGCACGCGAGGGCCATGAAGAGGAGACAGCAGATGGCCGAGTATCGCAAGCGCGAGGAGGGCGAGGCGAGGGCCCGACGCAGCCAACGACGTCGCGGCGGCCCCGAAATGGCCGTTCGAAAATCCAAGTCTCCCTCGAGAAAGGTCAGGTTCACGGACGCCGAGGTCCCGAATATTGTTATCACGACGGGATAAGTCGTTTGGCATGGGAATGTGCTTGGGATGAGCGGTTTTGGTCAAGGGCGGGTTCAAGGTTGTTTGGTGTGCTTTGGCGTTTCTCGAATTTCCTTTATAACTTTTTTCGGAATAGCATTTGCGCAGCAATGCATTTCTTTCACAGGATGGGACATGTTTGAGGAGTGTTTGGCGTTGCTTGGAGGACAGCCTGAGACTGATGCTTGATTTCTCTTTTATACCCAGTTCATTGCGAACTCTATAGTCTGTTCTTTGTGCCCGCTTGGGAAAGCCTGGCTTTTACTCAACAAGATTTATCCAAAATCTGCCTATTTCCCGCAGTGCGTCTAGTGTACAAGCGACTTTATTTTCCTTCCATCGAGCCGCACATACTCATACACGTTTGATATCTGATACAAGATGGACTCGGAGCCTGGCTCACCAGAACTTGTACCAGGGCTTCTCCGCGGCCTTTTTCTCGGCTTCCAGCCGCAGCACCTCCCTCCGCTCTTCTATCATCTTCTTTTGTTGCTCTCGTCTGGTCTCGGCCACGACTTCGATCTGTCGCTTCATCGTCCGGCGTTCGCATCGGCGTAGGTACTGGCACCATTCGTACGAGGCCATGCTCCCGAGGACGAAGCACCCGACGGCCCAGTTGGCAGACTTGATGGCGTTTCCTGGGAGGAGTGTTAGCCGTGTACTGGGATTGTCGAGTGGTCCGTAGCTAACCTCTGACCACAAAGTTCAACCCTCCAAGACCAGCCCCAGAAGCAATTCCGGTAAGAAAACCCTGGCGCGCGCAGGGCGTATTGGCAATGTTGGCAAAGTCGTCGGCCTTGATCATGGACACGGCGCCCGAAATGGTCGGCCGTTCGTTCGGGTTCTGGACGGTGGGGGACCCGGCCTCGTCTATCGGCTTGGACCAGACGTGCAGGGTCTTGTCGCCCGGGTTGAGATTCGGCGGCGGCGGCGGCAATTGGCCATCCTCGGGTGTTGGGGCCATTTCTGGCTACCTTTGCGACGCAATGGGTATCATCAAAGAGAGAGGTCGCTTTTCTTCGTTCGCCATGGGCCGATTGAGGCTCGACGGCAGAGTGCCGAGTCTATGTGGCCCGTGCGCGCCGAGGGTTCTGGTTCTGGGGGTTTAATAGCGCTTTCAGCCACTGAGGCGCAAATTTGGCGAACGACTCGACGAGAGAGGAAATCCATTAAACATTGGTGGGGCAGGAGCGACGGGCACACGCGCCGGACGCGTTCAGACGCGTTCTCCCAGTTCTACCAATCTGGGTCAAGGCGTTTGAGAGCCCAGATCCTGGCGTCGCTCTCGCAACCAGACACAGACTTGCTTTACTCGAAGTCATTGTTGACTTTTCTTCACCTACTCGTACGAATCCTTGCCCTCAATTCTTGTAATCACCCCAGATTCTGTCTACTCTCATGCCGACTGCTGCACTTGTTCGAGTGTCCCGGGCACAGTAACTCGACCACCCACGTCCCGCGACAGCTCCGATGGCCAACACCAGCCTCCGCCGCCCGCAAAAGGGCTTTCGCCGCGGGGGCAAGTCAGCCTACCATGGACCCCGAACGAAGACTTTCGCCGCCTCGTCCCGCGCAGAGGGGACTTCCGCAGACGAAAAATGGGAGCGCACGCGGTTGGCGCACACCATCGACGAGAACATGGGCTTTGCCCGATACGAGAGCGGGAAGAAGAAGGAAGGCTGGCTCGTCAATGTGCAGCCCACGTCCATCGAGGACGAGCGGATACCGGGCGGTCGGGCCGCTCTCGACTGCTACTTCATCGAGGAGGACGGCTCGACCTTCAAGGCCACGGTGGAGTTTGAGCCGTACTTTTTGATCGCCGTCAAGAAGGGCCACGAGTCCGAGGTGGAAGAATGGGTCAAGCGCGTGCCCGGCGGCGGCGTTCTCAAGTCGGTTCGGCGAGTGGAAAAGGACGACTTGAACATGCCGAATCACCTGCTCGGGTACCGACGGACGTTTCTCGAGCTCAGGTTCGCCAATGTCAACGACCTAATGGCCGCGAGAAAAGACATCATGCCAATCGCGGAGAAGAACAAGAAGAACATGAATGCAATGGATGCATACGCCGAGGTCGCCACGTAAGTCGAGCAATCATATTTCCATGGCGCAGCTGACATGTTTGTTTCCAGGTCCAACGTCGACTTTGACCTTTTTGATGATTTACGAGATGACGACCGCCACACGACCACTTCGTTTGCAGATGCCAGCGACTTTGTTGTCGATATTAGAGAATACGATGTTCCATACCATGTAAGAGTAATGATAGATTTGGGTCAGTCTCTTTTCCAGGTGTGTCCGGCAGGCTCTAACGATACCAGACATAAGAGCAGGAAAATGGTACTTTGTCGAGGCCAAGCACGGCGTCACAAAGATATACCCCAGCGAAGTGCGATCCCTCCCAGCAGAACCCGTCGTCATGGCCTACGATATCGAGACGAGCAAACTACCCCTGAAATTCCCCGATGCCGCCATCGATCAAATCATCATGATTTCGTACATGATTGACGGTCAGGGGTTCCTAATCACCAACCGCCAGATCCTCTCGGAGGACATTGGCGACTTCGACTACACTCCCAAACCCGAATACCCCGGTCCTTTCATGATCTTCAACGAACCAGACGAGAAGTCCCTGATTGAACGATTCTTCCTCCACATCAAGGAGGCCCGACCGACCGTCATTGCGACTTACAACGGCGACTTTTTCGATTGGCCATTCGTCGAGGCGAGAGCTAGCGTCAACGGCATCGACATGTACCACGAGATCGGCTGGAAGAAGGACAGCGAAGATCAGTACAAGTGCAACTACAGCGTGCACATGGACTGTTTCCACTGGGTGAATCGAGATTCATATCTTCCCCAGGGCTCCCGAGGCTTGAAAGCCGTCACCGTCGCCAAGCTCGGATACGACCCCGATGAGCTCGACCCGGAACTTATGACGCCCTACGCCAGCGAGCGGCCTCAGACTCTGGCTGAGTATTCGGTTTCAGATGCCGTCGCTACGTATTACCTGTACATGAAATATGTGCACCCTTTCATCTTCTCGCTGTGTACGATTCTGCCACTCGGCGGTGATGACGTGTTGAGAAAAGGAACGGGAACGTTGTGCGAGATGTTGCTGATGGTGCAAGCTTATCAGAGGGAGATTGTTCTGCCCAACAAATACATCACACCAAAGGAAGCCTTCTGGGACGGCCATCTCCTGGACTCGGAGACGTATGTCGGAGGTCACGTCGAGAGTATCGAAGCAGGCGTTTTCCGTGCCGATATTCCTGTCGATTTTGCCGTTGACACGGGTGCCATTGATGAGCTGCTCAGGGACTTGGATGCAGCTTTGAAGTTCGTCATCACCGTGGAAGAGAAGAAGAATTTCGAAGACGTGGAGAACTACGAGGAGGTCAAGGAGGAGATCAAGACGAAGCTGTTGAAGCTGAAGGAGACGCCCAATCGCCACGAGACGCCTCTGATCTACCATTTGGATGTCGCTTCCATGTACCCCAACATCATGACAACGAATCGACTGCAACCCGACTCGATGATCAAGGAGAGTGACTGTGCGGCTTGCGATTTCAACCGGCCGGGCAAGACGTGCGACAGGAGATTGCCCTGGGCATGGAGAGGCGAATACATACCCGCGAAACGAGACGAGTACAACATGGTCCGCAACGCGCTGGAGAACGAAAAGTTCCCGGGGAAATATCCCAATTCTCCTCAACGGACGTTTCAGCAACTCAGTCCAGACGAACAAGCGGGCCTTGTTCGCAAACGCCTTCAGCTTTACTCGCAAAAGGTCTATCACAAGATTCACGACTCGACCACCATTGTTCGCGAGGCAATCATCTGTCAGCGAGAGAATCCCTTCTACATCAACACGGTGCGAGACTTTCGTGATCGTCGATACGACTACAAGGGCAAGGCCAAGGTGTGGAAAGGCAAGACGGAAAGCCTCAAGTCTTCGGGAGCGACGCAGTCCGAGGTAGACGCAGCCAAGAAGATGATTATTCTGTACGACTCGCTGCAGCTAGCGCACAAGGTCATTCTGAACTCCTTTTACGGATACGTCATGAGAAAGGGCTCTCGCTGGTACTCTCTGGAAATGGCTGGCGTGACGTGCCTGACTGGCGCGACCATTATCCAGCTGGCCAGACAGCTCGTCGAGCGGCTTGGCCGGCCTCTGGAGCTGGACACGGACGGTATCTGGTGCATGCTTCCGGCCACGTTCCCCGAGAACTTCTCGTTCAAGCTCAAAAACGGCAAGAAACTCAACATTTCATATCCTTGTGTCATGTTGAACCATTTGGTCCACGCCCGCTTCACCAACGACCAGTACCAGACGCTGGTAGACAAGAAGACGCTCAAGTACGAGACGCACAGCGACAACTCCATCTTCTTCGAAGTCGACGGCCCCTATAAGGCCATGGTTCTGCCTACGTCCAAGGAAGAGGACAAGAACCTGAAGAAGCGATATGCAGTCTTCAACGACGACGGAACGCTGGCCGAACTGAAGGGATTCGAGGTGAAGCGACGTGGCGAGCTCAAGCTCATCAAGATCTTCCAGCAGCAAATCTTCAAGTTCTTCCTGGAGGGCACCACGTTGGCCGAGTGCTACGGAGCCGTGGCCAAGGTGGCCAACCGATGGCTCGACGTGCTGCACAACAAGGGCTCGACGCTCGCGTACGACGAGCTGATGGAGCTCATTTCCGAGAACCGAAGCATGTCCAAGACGCTGGAGGAGTACGGGTCGCAAAAGTCGACGAGCATCACCACGGCCAAGCGCTTGGCCGACTTCTTGGGCGAGCAGATGGTAAAGGACAAGGGGTTGAACTGCAAGTTCATCATCTGCGCTCGGCCCAAGAACGCGCCCGTGACGGAGCGAGCTGTTCCGGTTGCCATCTTCTCGGCCGAGGAGAGCGTCAAGCGAACCTATCTCAAGAAGTGGCTCAAGGAGGATCCCGCGTCGACGGATCCTCGCGCCCTGCTCGACTGGGATTACTACCTCGAGCGACTGGGATCCGTGATCCAGAAGCTCATCACCATCCCTGCGGCCCTTCAGAAAGTGCGCAACCCGGTCCCTCGCGTGCCTCACCCCGACTGGCTTCAGAGGCGAATCAACATCAAAGACGACAAGATGAAGCAGAAGAAGCTCACCGACCTCTTCGCCAAGGCTCCCCTCGGGGATATTACCAACATCAACAGCTCTCGGATGGAGGACCTGGAGGACTTTGGCACCAAGCTCCTCAAGCCAAAGGTGGTCAGCTCGGCCGTGGCAGCGTCTCAACCGGCGCCGACGGTGCAGAAGCGCAAGTCTCCGGAGCCGGCCGACAATCCGGACCCGATGGCGGCGTTGCCCAAGACGATGCCCAGCCCTTCGGACGACTACGCGGCCTTTTTGGAATACCAGAAGCAGAAGTGGAAGCTGCAGAAGCAGGCTCGCGCCCGAAGGAGACAGCTGTTTGGTGATCGGAGAGGCCACGCGGGCAGCAACATTCAGCAGACGTTCATGAAGCAGGCGCACATCACGTACATGAGTACCTGGCAAGTGTTGCATCTGAAGCCGACGGACACACCGGGGATCGTCACGGCCTACGTCTTGATCGACGCAAAGATTCACACGCTCAAGGTCAACGTGCCTCGACAGGTCTTCCTCAACCTCAAGAGCAAAGACTTGCCCGACGTCGAAGTGGCCGGGTGCGAGGTCGAGCAGGTCAACTACACGCTCCCCAACGGCCACCCATCGAGCCATCTTTTCAAGCTCACGGTGCAGGAGGACGTGTACTTTAACGAGAGCGAGAAGTTCTCGCTGCTTTTCAACCACCCCAGCGTCGAAGGCGTGTACGAGAAGCAGGTGCCCCTGAACATCCGGGCGGTGCTACGGTTGGGGAACCAGTGCACCATTGACGAGAAGCAGGAGGCGGTCCTCGGAAAGGGACTGGAACAGGGCTTCGATCTCGGCGGGCTGAAGCGACCGGCCAAGCCGCGGACGTACCTCGACTCGTCTCCCCTCGCCTACATCTACATATCGCACATCACGGCAGGCGAGCGTCAGATCTTTGGCATCTTCTCCACGACCAGCGACCAGGCGCACGTGGTGATTCTTCAGAAGAACCGAGACTCGGGCCAGGACCTGCCCAACATTACCAGGATGTACTCGGAGATGCTGGCGAAGCGGTCGGAAGAGGCGGCCGGGACCAACTGGCAGGACTGCTTCACGTACCAGGAGAAGATCAACATCAAGATCACGCAGGTGACGACGCGGCGGAAGGCACACTTGGAGATTGGTGACGTGGTCAAGAAGATGCGAAAGGACGAGAACCGGCCGCAGATGCTGGTGGTGCAGTCGTCTCAGCGGAAGCTCCTAGTGCACGACGTTCCGGTGCTCGGCGACTTTCCCATCCTGCCTCTCCGGTACGACGCGGCCGACAGCTCGCTGCCGCCGCTGGGATGGCAGGCGGTGATTGCACGCCGTCTCGTCGGGCACTATCTCGGACTCGGGTCGTGGATCCTGCACCTCACGGCGCTGGCTCGGTACGGCGACGTGCCGCTCTGCAACCTCGAGCGAGACGACCCGCGGTTCTTGATCGACGTTGCCTACGCACGACGACTGCAGGCCAACGGCGTGGTGCTGTGGTGGTCGGCCGGAGCGAGACCGGACCACGCCGGCTACGAGGCCGACGACGTGTTGGGCCCCCTGGACACGGTCAAGATGCCCAGTGTGAACAATCCCGGCACATTCTCGTCCGTGTGCATCGACATTGACGTGCGCAACCTCGCCATCAACACGGTGCTCACGTCGTCGCTCATCAACGAGCTCGAGGGCGCCAACTCGGTGGCCTTCAACCCGGGCGACGACTCGGAGACGCTGACGTCGGAGAACGCCTTTAGCAACGCCGGCGTGCTGGTGCTGAGAGAGATGGTCAAGGCCTGGTGGTCTGAGGCGTGTCGAGGAAGCACCATGGCCGACGTGCTCGTGCAGCACCTGGTGCGGTGGGTGGAAACCCCAGACTCCTTCATGTACGACCGGGCTCTGCACTACTACGTGCAGATGATGTCCCGCAAGGCCTTCCAGCAGCTCATGGCCGACTTTCGGCGCGTCGGGTCGCAGGTGGTGTTTGCCAGCGCCAACCGGCTCATCCTGCAGACGACAAAGGCCGAGGTGGGCAACGCCTACGCCTACAGCCAGTACATTATCAAGTCCATCAAGACGAAGCCGCTGTTCCACTTTATCGACCTGGAGATCAAGGAGTACTGGGACTATCTGGTGTGGTACGACGAGTACAACTACGGCGGGAAGGCGTGTCAGCAGGTGGTAGAGGCCGACGAGCAGCCGCTCGAGACGGTCATGAACTGGCAGATGGCCACGTTTCTTCCCGCACGACTGCAGCCGACGTTTCAGGACTGGGTCGTCGAGTTCATCCAGCTGATGCACCGGCTCAAGCGACCCGAAGACGATCCCGACAGCACGCCGCGACTGACGCAGCTCCCGCGACGCACCCTCGACGACGGCAACGGCCACGTGATCCTCGGCAAGGCCTTCGAGAAGCCCCTGAAAAAGGCCATCGTCGGCCTCGTCAACAAGCAGAAGCGCGAGCTGCTGCACCCGGAGCTCGCCGAGGACTACACCTTCCCCAGCCTCCCGGGGTCGCACCTGTCCCCCAAGAACCCCATCCTCGAACTCGTCAAGTCGCTCATGCAGGTGCTCTCGCTGGACAAGAACATTGTGCTCGAGGCGCGGCTCCTCCGCAAGGAACTCCTCGCGCTGTTCGAGATGCGCGAGTTTTCCAAGGAGGGCGCGTTTGCCAACCCGTCGCAGAGCCTCCGGCTGGCGCAGCTCTCGTGCGACAGCTGCACCATGACGCGCGACGTCGACCTGTGTCGCGACGAGGACCTGTTTGCCGCCGAGGGGGCGAGCTGGCGGTGCGGGTTTTGTGATGCAGAGTACGATCGGGTGGCCGTCGAGGAGAGGTTGCTGGGCGTGGTGGAGGGGTGGACGGTGGAGTGGGCGACGCAGGATCTCAAGTGCGTGAGGTGCGGCGCGTTGAGGCTGAACGACTTCATGGAGCATTGCACGTGTAGCGGGGAGTGGAAGGAGGTGGTTTCGCGGGACGAGGTGAGGAAGAAGCTGGGTGTTATGAGCAGGGTGGCCAAGTTTTACGGGTTGAGGATGTTGTCGGATGTGGTGGGAGGGTTGCAAAAGGGGATGTAGGGTTTGGGTCATGGCAGGGAGTTATGGTAGAGAATTGGTCACGGCAGGCATAGACTCGAATATCCTTTGGTTTTGTTCATTCACATTATGTCGTTGAGTACTCCATCACAACAGTCCTATCCGTCCTTTGTATGATCCCCGTCTCCCCCTCTTCCTTCATGGGGGCCAAAACCCTTGCTCGGTTCGCACCCCAAGGCGTAACGTGAGGCCGCCCACAAGGCAACCAGCCCCAAAATGTCTCACATTGCTGCCTGCCACGAGCACAAAAGTGCACCGTATCGCACGCCGTCTTTTCATCTCGACCTTTTTTCAACCTGTACGTGTCATTTTGTTACCCGTCACTTTTTCACATTTGCACTTTTTTTTCTTGACAATGATTCGCCGTCGCCTCGACAAACCGCCCGGCCCCGCCACGGCGCAGCCTGTTCCCGTTTCCGGCCCCACTTCCCGACCTCAACCGCTCCCGTCCCCCGCCGGACCTCCGTTGTGGACGGGCGGTGAGGTCGCATTTGGGTGTTGCGCATGGGGATGTGAGGGGGGAGAGAAGCGTCAAAGAGTGGGAGTTGGGGACGGTTGAGAATGGGGGGAGCGTGGGTGAGAAGCAGGCTGTGAGTCGACGAGGAGGAGGAGTTGCTGAGAGGAACATGACATCTCAAGACATCCTCTCCGCAACAGCAGCCAAAGCCAAACACAAATCCCACCTCCACACCATCCTCCAAAAACGCTCCCTCAAAACCACAACAACAACCCCTCCCTTCCCCCTCATCTTCGAACACGCCATCCTCCCGTTCCTAACCGACCTCCTCCCCAAATACACCGGCCCCCACCACATCATCACCGTCACCCCGCGGCCGCGCCCCATCCTCCCGCCGCATCTGCGTGACCTCCCGCCGCCGCCTCTCGCTCGCCCGACGGGATGCGACGGGATGTATCGTTTGTGTTTGCGCGCGGGAAGGTCGAGAGGGTAGGCGCGTGGGCTAGGGGTCCGGATGCGGCGCACATGGACGAGGTTTGCGCGCCGAGGAACCCGTATTTCTTTCGACAGCCGCGCATGGGTAACATACAGGCGACTTCGGGGCTGAACCTCAAGACCACGCGCGTGTCGCACGACGCATACTGGGAGGACTACGACATGGAGCCTCCGCTAGTGGTCACCGACTGGTCGCTCATATCCGCCCGGTCATCGTCCTCCTCCACCGCGAACCTCTTACGTCGCTTCCCCTGCGAGACTCGGCCGCTCGCTCGAGACGCCCCCGCGATATCCACGGGCTCCATCCAACCCGGCGCTTGCGTGACCTCCACGGGCCGCACGTCAGGCCACCAGCGCGGGCAAGTCTGCGAAATCCCCGCATACGTCAGCGGATCCGAGAACGGCACTCAAAAGCCCACTCGGGAATGGTTCGTCGAAGAACCACCATGGACCGAAGACGAAGAAGCCTGGATCCGGGGGGGGCATCGGCGTCGAAGGGGACAGTGCTACGATATGCGGACGTATCTCGATAGTCGACGCAGTTCGCGCATGTCGCTGCAGAGCATGGTCATGGGGAGTCCGTATGCCACGACGCTGGATAACGATGATCTCTACGAGACGCATGCGTCTTGTGTCATGGCAGGAGAGTCGCGCAAGAGGGGAGGGCCCGTCCTGGCAGCTACTTCGGCGACGGAGGCGGCGGCAGATCGGTACAAGAGACAGAGGGTCGGTGGTTGAAATGTTTACCTACCTCGAATACACATGTCAGTTCACCCGGCGAATCCCCCACGAGCCATCTTCTTTGCCCGCGCGTCGCGCCGGTTGTGGTTCGCCCGTGATCCCTTGTGAGCCTCCTTATTCTTCCTCGCCGACTCCGTCTCCTTATCCCCCGTCGGTCCGGCCACGTTTCCGCCTCTGCCGCGTCCACGACCCCTTCCTCTTCCTCGTCCGCCTCCCCTCCCGCCTCGAGACGACCCTCCTTCAGCCTCGCCATCTTCCCCATCCCTCCACGACGTCCTCTCCAGCTGAACCTGCTGTCCGCTAAACGCAAACTTGCCCTCCAACTTCCTCCTCTGCTGCGGATTCCTCGCCAGCATGAGCGCCCACCCTTCGATGGCCTCGTCCGTCATCCCCGTCTCCTCCCTCAGCCTGCTCCTCGCAGCGCTCCTCCTAGTCGCCGCGTCGCGATCAAACACCCTGGCGTCGGCCTGGTACGCCTTGAACAGCGCCTCTTCGTTGCCGTCGCTGGCCGCGTCCGCTTCATTATTGGCCGCGTCCACCGTCCCGCCGACGTCGGCCGCGTCGTACGTGTCGTCGCGCTCGTCGTCGTCAGAGTCGAAGGCCGCGAGAGCAGACATGATGGCCGCCTTGTTGGGCGCGTTGGTCTTGTCCTTGAGGACGTCGTCGGCGGTTTTGTTGGGGTTCTTTCCAAACGATAGTTTCGACGCGTCAACCGCAAGACGATCGAGTTCGTCGTCGTCGAATACATTGTGTCGTGTCGGTAGTTGAGGAGGCGTTGAACGAGGCACCAGGACCGACTGTCTTCGTTCCACTTGCGGTGATCTAAAACGGTCAGCAATCGAACATGTACCAAAGTCGTAGCAATATCATACAGCGGTTCGGCGCGATCCGCCTCGGCCAAGTAAGGCGGCAGGCTCTCGCCGAGCAGGTTCGCCACCACCTGCTCGACATCGTCGCCATATTCGTTCAGGCACTTTGCCACGAACCCAGACCCCAGGTCGGGGAATAAATCTTGAATCTGCGAAATCTGGCTCATCTTGTGCATGTGCATCTCGCCCTCGACCTGGTCCTGCGTCTCCCTGCCTTTGCCCTTGTCCACTTTCCGTCTCACCAGCCGCTTCGGCCGCACCATGGCTCCGTTCTTGAACCCCTCGAGCGCCGTGATGCGCTTCTTGAAGCTGTCCGTTGCCGCGCTGGAGTCTTCCGCCCTCCTGAGCAGAATCTGGAGCAGTGGCGTGTTCGTCGCCAGCTCCGAGACCAGCGAGTCCTTTGCGTTCAATGGTCCGGCCTTGTGGACATCGGCCGCAGACTCCAACTCGTACAGCTGGTCGCCCAGCATCGACCACTTCGGGGGGTCGGCCTCTATCAGTCCCACCAGGCACAGGTAGCTCGTAGTGACGATTACGCTCCTCAGAGGCGGGTTCATGACCTGGAAGCAAGTGACCAGCCCGTCGAAAAAGTCTGATCCCGCGAGGAACAGCGTGCAGGCATCTGGGGACACGTGGAGCAAGTGGTTCAAGCGGGCGAGCCGCGCCTCGACCAGCTTCAGGTCACCCTTGATTCCGGCATCGAGCTGCGGGATGAGTTGCTTCTTGAGTGAGGAGAGGGAGGCCTCGAGAGGCGCGGGGTGCTCTCGGAACAGCCGCTGCAGGAGGGGAACCGTAACCCGCTTGGGGAACACTCGCGCCAGGTCGGCCAGGAATGGGAATCCGAGGAGCTGACTCTGCGGAGGAGAAGAAGTGAGGGCTCGGGCGGAGAGTTGGAAGACGGCTCTTACGAGCAACGTCGAGTGCGAGCCCAAGACGGCCACACCAGCCTCGGCCGTCTCCTCGGCAAAGGATGTGAGGAAAGTAACCACGGAATCGTCATTGGAGAGCGCCTTCTTAAAGTCCTTGTCGGAGAGTGCGAGCAACGCATGACACAGCGCCGTCCAGGCCTCGAGGAGCGATTCCCATTCTTGTGATGACAGGCGCTGTCGCCAGGAGGCTTTGGGGAAAGGTGCGAGGGGGGGTAAGCTGGGCATCGGGTCGATGGAGTGGTCTGAGTAAATTTGGTGAAGTAAAGTGAAGGCTGAGAGCCAGTATGGCTGAAGAAAGAAAATAAATCAATGAGTTGCCGTCTTGGAGTAAATACCATTGAAGGGCAGAGGTAAGTACGGCGACTTAAGCAAACAAACAGCGAGTTGATGTCGACAGGTACGTAACTGGTCGTGTTACCGCCTTGGGCCATCGCCGGATGAATCATCAGAAGTGGATGCTCTCGTCACTTGCAGGCAGTGAAGATGAATCCGTGTCAGCCTCACCACAGAGAAATCGACATGACTCAATATATGAAAGACTCATATCTTCTAGTAAGACGAAAATCCATAACATCACAATTCATTGAATTTCTGCAGGCCAAGCAATGCCAAAAATGAAACTCCCAACCCATGATCCATCTCACAGCTGTCACATGATTTCCACCACAGCTCCCTCTTCCTTTATATCCCCCACTAATCCACAATAGGACTAGCCCCTTCCACCACACACCAAGCCCTAGTTCATGCGAATCTCTCCCCCCACCAAAAAGTTCGCGATGAATTAATTGCACCTCTTTTTTCGCTTTCAACCAACCAAACCCGCCTTCATCACTTTGCCGAAACGTTCCATTCCCCCAACGTTCGAGTCTTGAAGAGTGCCCATCATGTCTTACCAGAAGCCCGAGAAGGACCTTGGCGATGCGCCCGTACGTCCCCTGCCAACACCGACCCTCCCAATCGAAAAATATCCAGCTAACAACAACCACAGAAGAGCCACAAGATCCGCATCACCCTCTCCTCCCGCAAGGTCCCCGTCCTCGAAAAGGTCTGCACCGAAATCGTCGAGCGCGCCAAGAGCAAGGAGCTCCGCGCCAAGGGCCCCGTCCGCCTGCCCACCAAGACTCTCAAGATCACCACCCGCAAGACCCCCTGCGGTGAGGGTTCCAAGACCTGGGACTGCTTCGAGATGCGCATCCACAAGCGCCTGATTGAGTACGTTACCCAAAGAACATCAGGCAGGGAAGAAGAGAAGAACAGTACGGAATGCTAACAACTCCCAGCCTCAACGCCCCTACCGAGGTCGTCAAGCAAATCATTGTCAACATCGACGCCGGTGTCGAGGTCGAGGTCACCATTGCTGCTTAAGGGATTGGACATCGTCATGGCGACACGACTAGGAGTGATATCTGTTCGGGTCGCGCTACGAGCGCATCTCTGGCCGAGGTAGACAAAAATGAAACATCTCAAAGCACAACACGACCATCTTAATATCTTGACGCGTGATGCGAAATGCTACGGTTGACGTATCGATTCAACGTAGAGTACTTTGACTCCCAATGCTATCCTAGAGATGTCTTGCTCAATACTATCCGACATCCACGTCGACTCCTCAATGTCATGGTCAATACATCCTAATCCTGATGCCATAACGCCATTAAAGATGCAACACGTACATATTGGAACAAACGCCAGTCCCTATTCTGTTTCCCGTCTCTTTTCTCAGCTCAGTAAACGTACTATACACGCTCAAAAGTCCCACACGGTACACTCCCTCGGCGGCGGCAACTCCGGCATGAGGCCGTCCCCAAACGCGCCCGTCTGCTGGAACGCGGCCCATTGCGTCTTGGACTTGTCGTCGTACTGATCCGCGGGCAGCTCCGTGTCCTTGGTGTATCCCGGCGGTCCGTCGGGGAACCAGACCCGACACCACGTGCCGTCGAACTGCCTGACGCCGGGCTTCTCGTCCTTGTAGACGACCGGCTTGCCCTTGAACACGGCCAGGCGGCCGTCCATGCCCATGGAGCTGTAGCTCTCGATCGGCGGGTGCTGTCGGCTGCTTCCGGGCGGGTAGGGGCTCCCCGACGGCTTCGGCGCTTGCTGGGCTGCCGGGGCGGTGTTGGAGGGCTGGCCAAATGGGTTGGACGGCCCAGGCTGAGATGCGAAGCCGTTCGTCGGCTGTGGCTGCTGAGCCTGTGCAAATGGGTTTACGGGGTTGGCTGGGGGAGCTTGGGCGGCAGGCGCAAAAGCGTTCGAAGCCGGAGGAGGGGCTTGGCCAAAGGGAGATGACGTTTGAGTGGGCTGGCCAAAGGCATTGGTTCCGTTGGCAGTCTGGGTGTTGGCATTGGCACCAAACGGGCTGCTCGTTTGGCTCGGCCCCGACGGTGCTCCGAATGGACTAGAAGAAGGGGCATTGCTGTTACCTCCAGCTGCGGCAAAGGGGCTCGTGTTGTTGGCGGTATTGGCAGGCGCTCCAAACGGACTCGGGGCATTGCCGGGGGTAGCAGTCGAGGCAAAGGGATTCGCCTTCTGGCCAAGCTGACTAGGCTGTCCAAAAGCATTGCCCTGGGTAGGCTGGGACGGCGTCCCAAAGGACAGAGCCCCGAACGGACTAGGTTTGGCACCCAACGTCGAGGTCTGCCCAAACGCTGACTGTTGCCCGAAACCCGAAGCTCCCTGGGCTCCCGACTGGCCAAAGGCATTTGCAGGCTGCGAAGGCTGTCCAAACGAGGGCGCGCCAAAGGGACTGGGCTTCTGGCCCAGGGCAGAAGGCTGTCCAAAGGCGCCGGCCTGCGGTGCAGATGTCACATTGCTATTTCCTCCAAAGGGGCTGGACTGGGCCGACGGGTCGGGCACTATCGACTTGGGCCGCTTCCCGACGAGAAACTCGCCAAAGGGAGCTCCCTGAGTCCCTTGCTGGCAGATGTCTATTCGGTTGGGGCGGTTGTTGGTCTCGGCGCCGAGGATGAACTGTATGGCATCGTTGAGGTTGCGCGTCGCATTCTGGTTCTGCTCTTGGGCCTTTGCGTAGAGCTGCTGGGCTTCGTTCAACTGCGTGACGGCGGTTAGCTAAGGATCTCGCCAATATTGACGCAAGGACTCACGGCCTGCTGCTCGTTCCCCGCAGCCTTTGCCGTGTAGAAGTGAAGGCGCATCTCCTCAAAGCTCTGCTCGCGGGGGTAACCGCCAAACAGCTGACCCGGGGCATCTCGGCCGGGGGCGTAGGACGAGAGAATCCATTGCGGCAGATCGGTCGACAGGTCTCGCTCGATGACGTCGCCGGAGATGTTGTACTTGTCTGGCATCTTGTCAGAAGGGGGTTTTCCTCGGGGGCGCCGTGGTTGTCTTTTGTTTCTCGGAGGGGGGGTTTTCAAGGTTGTCAAGCGGAAGGGACTGGAGCTTTCGTACCGCCGGGGTTCTGCGAGGAGCCGCTGCCAAAACGATTCCCAGGTTGGTTGCGGTTGGTGTTGGAGTTGCTGCTGCCGCCTCCTCCCGCGTTGGAGTGTTCGAATCGGCAGTTATCTGCGGGCTCAATCAGTCATTTCATTCGTCAAGAGGGGGGGTAATCCGTCCTTACTGCCGTATCTGCAGTAGCCCTGCTGGAAGAATTTACAGAGCGTCATGTCGGGCGGCGTGTTTGGCCCTCGTTGGGGCGAGCGGTGGGCAAACTGGCAATTTCGGGGAGTCGCGCAGGGCCAAACTACCTCATGGCGCGTGTACGGGAGGGAGTTTGCGTATATTAGAGTCGCTGGGCGTGGTGAAGTGAAAGGATGAAGGGGAATGAAAACAAACGTGCAGCCTTCAGCCGCGCTGCTTAGCCTTGTTGGAGTTTGGGGGCGGTGCGCCAGTGATTCTTAGGGGTTGCGGTTTTTGGCGGGGCAGTCTACGGGAGTCCTCGGGCCTCAACTCTCCTTCCATCACCACCGATCCAATCAATCCTCCATCATCCACCAAAAATTGAAATGCGTCGGGTGTGCAAGTAATCATTGTTCAATTTTTGCATCATCATTTGAACCGAGTTAGCTGTCATTCTTTATCCCTACCCAACGCTGCCTCCGATAACCATGCCCGATCATCAACCACCTCCTCCCGACCAATCCATCATATTCATCACCCGACTACCTCCGCCTTTCGAAACTCAACCATGGGCCCATTCTTCGCGCTCGTAAACGTGTCGACCAGCTGGAACTCGCTCGGCCGATGTCTCCCCCATTCGTTACCCGCCTTCCCCTCGCCGGGGTCCTCGACGCCGACCGCCTTGCGCATGTCGTACAGGAACATTGTCCTCGCCAACGTGCTCGTCATCTCAGTATAGGCCAATCCCTTACCGATACAACCTCGAGGCCCGATGCTGAAGGGACAAAAGGCACTCTGAGCGAGCGCGACCTCTTCCTCAGACGTTGGCCGTCCCGTCAGAGGGTTGCCCGCCCCGACGAGCCACCGCTCGGGAACGTACTCGTACGGCGACGGGTAGTAGTCCTCGTTGTGGTGCACGGCGTAGTGAGGCGTGCCGACTACAGTCCCCGCGGGGATGGTCTCGCCGTCGATGGTGATGCCGCCGGGGAGGACCTCGCGCGGGAGGATGCCGCCGACAGAGGGCGAGAGACGCATGGCTTCATCGATGCAGGCCCGGAGGTAGGTGCACGAGGCCAGGGCCGCGCCTTGGCTGATTTCCTCGGCGTCGTTGAACTTGGACCGGATCTCGTCCGTGACCAGCTTCAGGGCGCGAGGGCTGCGGACGAGGTAGAAGAGCGTGGCGGCCATGGCCGTGGACGTGGTATCCGATCCGGCGATGATGCTACAATGCGTCAGAACACTCTATGACAACAAGATTCGTAAGCCAACTTACAGCAGATTCGATTCTCCCCAGAGTTCAGGAGTGCTGAAGCCCTGGCCCGTCTCGGGATCGCGAGCCTTGAGCAGGTAGTAGAAGAAGTCCCGTCGGTCCGTCTCCTCGCCCAGCTTGGTGCGCTCCGTCAACTGGCCCTTGCTGTAGGCCATGTATCGAGCGCGACCGGCTGCGAGGCCGGGGAAGAGGACCTTGTCGAGCTTGAGCCTGTCGACGACGGGCATAGTTCCGCACTATTCCTTGTCAGTTGAGAACTGCAAGTTGCTTTGGAGAAGATTTACGATCAGATGGCGAGTCGTCGCAGCCTCCACCAGTCCCAGGGCGAAGCGGTTATCGGGGCTCTCCAACATGTGAAAGGCCTTTCCGAAGCTCAAGTCGCCCAAGATATCCATGGCCAAGTAATTGCACCAGTCGCTCATATTCCTCGGCTGCGTCCACCCCTTCGCCTCATCACCCCCATCCGCCCTCCCAATCTGCTCGCAAAACGTCCTCACATTCCCCAAGATATACCGCTGCATCTCCCGCATGGCCCCCTCGGCAAACGCATGCGACAGCACCCTCCTCTTCCGGGCGTGCAGCTCCTTGTCGCGCGTGTTGTGCGTGTTGGCCGCCGGGTGCACAAAGGCGTTGTAGAACTCGGCCTTGCGCACGTTGGACCGGAAGCCGTAGATGTCCTTGAGGGCCTTGTTGGAGTTGAAGGCCAGCGAGTTGGGGCCGAAGCGCACCACGCTGCCGTGCTTTTGGTGAAGGCGCCAGAACTCGAGGTGGCGGTCGCCCTTGTAGGCGTGGTAGAGCTGGTAGGCGTCTGTGATTTTGGCGAGGAACGGGCCGGGGTATTTGGCGAGGGGGTGGAAGAAGACGCGGTAGATGATGATTGTGGTTGTCTGTACTTGTTAGCGATATGAACCATTTCTCGAGTGCAGTTCGTCGTCTCGTCGTCACTTACATACAACACTCCAACCGCTGCAAACACCCCCATCCACATCCAGATGTGTCCCAGATCCAGCGCCATGATGCAAGTCGTGTATTATCTTCTACGGAGTACACTCCAGAAGAAAACTGAGACGACAATTCAATTACTTCTCAAATCAAAACCAGCGGGCGTTCTTGTCTCTCTTAAACCCCCTCCCCTTCCTCTGGTATGTAAAATCGCCAGCTACCCGTGGTCAGCGTTGCGTCGGCTTGTTGCGGCAAGACGCGCTACCCAAGTTAGACGGAGGCGGCTAGGTTCGGATTGGGAAATGGCGGAATTGCGACGCGATGGGGATTGGGAGATGGGGATGTTTGTTTTTTATGCAGAATTTGTCTTTCTTGTCAGGAGGTCCTCGGCGTGACGATGGGAATGGATGTTTGGGAGTGTTGAAAGAGTTCAAACCAAACATCCAGCTCCTCAATCCTCGAGAGGGGAGGAGTATATAGATAAAAGCCAAACCATCACCGTGACGAAACAAGATAGCTTATCCTCCATCCCCTTTGTTTTCCGCCATTGATAAAGCCCGTCAGTTTTCAAGCCATCAGCTTTTTAAGCCGCCCGCTTGGCAGGGTCATCTGCCCGATTTTGACTTCCTGTTGATAAGCCAGGAGCTAACAGCGGTCACGTTGGACGCCTCATCCCCAGATATCCATGCTTCAAGCTTTCGTATAGGTATGTACGTGGTAATCCTCGTGTCGTCATTTGCTCCCAGCTCTCCCGATGGTGTGCGGTTCTGGCCGAGCAGCAAACGCGGGGCTGGTCATCGGCCGCGGCCCCGTCGTAGCCGGAGCGGGGAGCCCCGCAAGTGCCGGCTCTTTGCGGGGACGCACAATTTGGAAGATGGCTACCCTACACCATGACCGGTTTTTATACATTTATTACCTCTCTTACCTACGCGCAACCCATAACTCTTGCAGATAATTCATAGTATCGTATTGAATATGATTTATTATATCCATGCCAACACAAGGCTCATACACTCTTACGACCTTACATTACTCGTGTACATAACTCAACCACACCAACCACGCATTATCGACATACAATTCCACCTCATTAAGTGCATGAGCAAAACCCCACGCCAGAAAGGAACGCAATTTCACCACTTCCCTACGACGGCACATCGTAGTACCTCGGCTTGTCAAAGACGTGATACCTATGACCCCTAACCCCGTCGCCGCGGAACACGCGAGGGAACCTCCACCCCTTGGGCACCTTCTTCTCCTTGACCTGCCGGTTGCGCTCGTCGGCGTCCAGGGCCTCGAGCTGCTCAATCTCCTCGTCCGACTCGGGGATCCTAAACTTGGCCACCTGGAGCTCCGTGTCGGTAATGGTGCCGCGGCTCACCCGCGCGTAGCCCACGCGCTTGAGTCCCTTGTACAGGATGTACTCGCACCAGCGATCCCAGTCCGACGGGTCGACGTCGTGCATGCCCGACTTTTCGCTCACGTACGTATTATAGTTGCCCTCTAGGGGCGTCGTCACCAGGTAGCTCAGCAAAAACGCCGGACGCTTGGTCGACCCCATCAGCTCGGCGAGGTAGAGCGACTGCTGGCGTCTGTCCTCGACGTCCTCCTCTTGTCCCGAGTGGAACACGAAGACGTCGACGAGTTGCCCGTAGACGTCCAGCGTCGCGTGGATGGCCGGGGCCAGCTCGCCAACGGGACTGGGCAGCAGATGGTGCTCGGATTTCACGATGGGAAACTTGGAGAGCAGGGCCGCACCCCAAGTGTGCTTGTTGGGCCCCGGGCCGTAGTCGACGTACATGCCGAGGTCGTCGGCCAAGAATTGCGTCGTGTCGCGGTTGCCCATGATAATGCGCTGGTTATCGGTTTCCAGAAGCCCAACCACATCGAGCTCCATCTCCTTGATCAGGTCCCGCATTCGGTACTCGGACGACCACATGTCGTTGTCGAGAGAAAAGTGGACGGTCCAGATTCCCGCCGTGAGGATGCGGTCCTCGGGGTGGTAGGGTTTATAATCGTTTGTGGGGAAGCGTTCGAACGCAGCCCACAGGAAGAAGACGTTGACGAATAGGGTAGAGATGCCAAAGTGCCTCCTCTGCTGCTTGGAGGACGGGCGCTCCGACTGGTCGCGCTGAAGCCTCGAAGAGTTGATGCTGTACACTCCTGCGCCGATAGATGCCATCATGGTCATCATGATCCAGTCAGTGTGTTCGCGGACGAGCTGTCCGCCGGGAACAAAGGCATACGCGACAACCCAAGTGTGGAACAGGGTCAGAAAAGTGTAGAACAGAAACGCGGTGCCAAACGTCTTGGCGGGATCCAACCTCGCCGCATGCTTGAGCAACGGCACGCTGAGCGCCATCAAATAGGCGGCGATGGTGAGAGCGCCGTAGTAGCCGGTCCAGTGGCTGTACGAGGTCAAGACAGCAGCACCGACGCTGCCGACGATATACAACAGCCAGCCGCTTGCGAGAGCAGGGCTGCAAGCACCGCCAAAGAGGCCCAGGGACATGGCAACGACGGTAAGCCAGCCGTGGGTGGAGGAGAGAGGGCCGCGGAGCGGATATCCCTCCCAGACCCAGAGAATCATGGTGCTGGTATCGGAGAGCAGAGAGTGAAGGCCAAAGAACAGTCCACCGAGCCCAAGGGCCGTCGGTAGGCTGAACGAGCCGCTGTTCGCACCAGAGGTCGAGCCGATGGTGAGAGGAGCCTTCCGGGTAAAGCGAAGGACTGCGAGTACGCCGAGCGCAAGACCGGTCGCGTTCCATCCCCCATTCTCGGCATGCATAACAGGCCATATCGGGTTGTTCGTCCACCACGCATACTTGGCCGTCGACGAAGCAATCAGTCCAATCAACCAGCCGAGAACCTTTGCTTCGAGACGGCCGTCGTGGCCCGACTCGGTATAAAAGGTGCCGGCCCATCCAAGACAGGCCATGGACACGCCGAAACCAACCGCAAACAATCGCAAGCTCGGCTCGACCACCAAATACGCGGCAACCCCAACGAGCGACAAGAGATGCACGGCGCGAAGATTGTTGAGAACCAGACGTCGGAAGGGGCCAATGGCCAGGAAAAAGGGCGATACGGCTGTCGTGATGATGACTTCATAGCCCGAAATGCCCATGAACCAAAGCGGGAAGACTGCGCAAAACGGTCAATCAAACAAAAGGCCGCCAATTCCTCGCGTGAAACCACTTACACCACACCACGAGGCCCAGACTGGTGAGAATACTCCAGAAAACGAACTATGCAGGCGTTAGACACGAGCCATCAGACGCCACTCAGCCAAATTGTCCGGGTGGACCTTACCCCATGATAAACATCGGCCGCAACATCGAGCGCTTGCGATAGAGTCAAGCGAGTCGCAAAGACGCCAGGTATGGTCTTTTCTTTTCTGTTATGGGATTCATGGTCAATTCCAAACTGAAACACCAATTTAAAAAAAAACCTCTGCAAATTGACTTACTCCTTCTCCAGGGCGGCGGAGGGGACGGACGATCGGTTGTCACTGTGAGGTAGCTTAGAATCGGGTCTTGTTTCTTTTTCTCTTATTTGCGCTTGTAACCAGAACAGAACCAAATCGAACAACTATCTCGGAAGCCAATTGACGTACCCCGGAGTCGCTCCCTTGACGTCGCGAACCGTAATCTCCAAGGCCGCAAAGTCCAACGCAGTCACCGCGTCAAAGGCAATGTCGAACAGAATCAGGGACCACTCGAAGAAGGCGTAAACGGTGTAAGCTGCGAGCAATAGGTTAGCCAGGCATCCTCGACGTTTGTTCAGGCCGTTTCACCTCCAGGGATGCGGTGGATCTTGTGCTGGATGAACCAGTAAATCAAGGGCACCAGGGTCCCGAAAAATGCGCTGGCCAGGTATTTCCGATACTTGAGCGCTCGCGGGTTCGAGTTGGCGGGGCTCAGCGCAATGCATCCCGTAGTCCACGGCAGCGTCGCGACAATGTACGAGATCATCAGGAAGTCGTGCCAATCGTGATCGTCGGTGGACGTGATGTACGTCCAGCCGCCGCACGTCAGCGTCCGAAAGAGACCCATGACGGCCACGAATGCGGGGAGCCTGTGGCCTGGCCTGCGCGTGAGGAGGTACCAGAGCCCGACGAGGGCGAAGCGAGGACCTGGAAGAGAGCAGAGCTGGTCAGAGAAGCGAAGCAATCGCGGGCGCTCGGAAGAGCTTGCGAACCGGATGTGATTGCGATGAAGATCATGAAGAAGGACCGCTCAGGGTATCGATCGCCAATGGTGGCCGAGACGGACGGGAACCATTCTTGCGGGTAGCCGTAGAACTCGTTGCGCACGATCTTGTGAAAGTGAAGGGAGGTGCCGACGAGCAGCGCACTCAGGAAAGCAGCTGCGGGAGAAGGAATTGTCAGCCATCTTTGCGTGCGTTCTCGTCCGGACATGCCGCGAAGAAGCCCTCGCTCGCGAGAAGCCATCGCGAGAAGCCCTCACGCCCTCGCCGAACAGAAGCAGGCGGGAACGAACAAAGGGAAACCTACTGTAAGCGACCGTCGTGTGTGCCCAGCTCACCCAGCGGCCGTTGAAGCTGAGGAGCACGGCAGCGTCTTTGTCCTTGTATCGCGAAGCCATTTTGGAGGCAAAAAAAACAACAGAAACAACTCTCGACAACTCCGTCCGGGTGATCCGGAAGCCAAGAAGGAAGATTGACAAGCAACCTGGAAGAAAAGAAGGTGGACGTGGTGAGATTCTCGGACAAGAGTTACGGACCTCGGAGCTTTCACGTTACTCTCTGGCGATGTAATTGTGCTGGGAGTGGGGCACGACCAGGGTCGAACCGCGAGGTGGCCATAGCGCCCCGACGAGCTTGTGAGCCTTTCCAGTTGATGCGATCCATCACTCGCAGCACTTGACAAGGGCCTGCCTGGGCTGTGCTCAACCAAGAGACACACCCGGGAGAGAGAGAACTGTCGTCCCCTGTCCAATCAGTCGGATGGCGGCAACACCCACCAGTCGCCGGCCCCTCCCCAATAAAGCTACTACGACGGGGCCACATGCGACCTACGTAACAAGGCTGAGCATTGGAAGTTGAAGTGCCCCGCTGAAAAATTTCTTGGTTCGTCAGCCTCGCCGAGAAAAATCAACACAGTGGCTCCCTAAAAAAAACTTGGTGAGTGCCTCACCGTCGACGTCCACACAGCGAAGCCAACACCTCCCGTTGTTGCCACCTGCAACCACCCCAAACCAGAAAATGGCCGGCGTCGCGGAAAAGGCGAGATTCTATCTCGAACGCGCCGTGCCCCAATTGCGAGAGTGGGAGCAAAAGGAAATTTTCAACAAGGTCAGTCTCATCTCCCATCCCACCGTCTTAACCACCACGACTGACGCCTCTCTTTGCAGGACGAGATCCGCACCGTCGTCCAGAAGCGCAACGATTTCGAGCACAAGGTCCTTGCCCCCGGTAACAAGCCGTCCGAATGGTCGGCCTATGCGAAATGGGAGCAGTCCCTCGAGTCCCTCCGAGCCAAGCGATGCCTCCGCCTCAAGATCCGTCACCTCAACTCGGCGCACGCGGGCCAGGGCCGCACCCTCGCCATCTACGAGCGCGGCGTCGGTCGCCACCCGGGAAGTGGTGAGCTCTGGAGGGAATATCTGTCCTACGCCGCCCAGATCAAGGCCGCGAAGCGCTGGCGCCGCGTCATGACCAACGCCCTGCGCATGATGCCCACCGACGCCGAGCTTTGGGTCATGGCCGGTCGCCGATCGGCGCGAAACGGCGACATGGCCGCCGCCCGAGGCTTCTTCATGCGCGGCTGCCGATTCTGCACCACGAACAGCAAGCTGTGGCTCGAGTACGCGAGGAGCGAGATGGAATGGCTGGCAAAGGTGGACAAGCGGAAACAGTCCAAGCAAAAGGATGCCCTCCGTCCCGATCGAGTGGAAGACGAGGACGAGCTTCGGATCGTCGAGAGCGATGACGAAGATGACGACAACTGGCTCCCAGAACCCTCTAGAGCACAAGCCAAGGTCATTGACAGGCAATCAGCTCAGCAACTCGAGTCAAATCCCGCCATGGACGGCGCCATCCCCATGGCAATCTTTGACATATCCAAGAAACAATCCTTCTTCGATGCCGATGTGGCCGAAGAATTCTTCTTCATGTTTGCGTCCTTTGCCCACGTCTCGGTGCAGCCCAGGATATCACAGCACGTGCTGGACACGCTCGACCAGGAGTATCCCAACCACCCCGCCACTTGCGACGTTCACGTTCGCCAACCCGTCATCGGAGTCAGCACCGTTACCGCCGAGTTCCCCAAGAGCCTGAGGGAGGTGCTGGCGCGCCTGAACAAGTACCTGGAGGTCACCACAGACCGGCAAGGCTTGCAAGCGAAGACGGTTTCTTGGATTGACGAGTACCTGGCACTGGATACGCTGGACGAAGGCATTCGAGCCGTGCTGGAGCATACGAAGCGGAAGATGCAGATTCCCTAGGCGAAGGTGACGGTAGACGATAGGCGTTTAAAATGATGACACCCACATGCGAATTCGATCATGATGGCGAATTCGAGCTTGAAGCAACCGTGCACAGTACCTATCATGATGGTGATGAAGCGACAGCCGAGTGATGACCTAAACCGCGTCGTGACAGTCAGCGCCGACTGGGTGTGGGCAGCAAGGGATCTCCCGTCCCGTCCCAACAGGACGGAATTGGAGCTCAGGGCCACCAGTGCGGACCACAGTGGGGTAACGCAAACGCCATCAGGAACATCTGTAATTGACTTCCATCTGGGTTTTCTCGCGCCAGCGCAGAGTTGTCGCTAACGAGGCCGGCCTTTTATCTTGCCTTCAAACCGGCGACTCACGCATAGAGTCATGATGTTCGACTGCATGGTCAATCGGTAAATGACAAGAGGGGGCGCCACGAAAACCCTTGAGCAGGCTGCTCTGGACGAGTCGGCCCTCTGGCCCTGACGGATGGCACCATGCGTCATGTATGCACGGGACTACATAACACGCAGCACCCACGTCGGTGACATGCACGCCCCGGCGCGACTCTGCCTGCACAGAAGACTGCTCCTGACGAGACTCTCGCTTGGTGTGGGAGTACGCATTCGAAGTGTGAAGGGCATGTGATATGGCCAGGATAGATACAACGCAACAGGCTTGGGCGGTCGGGATACGAGGGACGAGCTTGGCTGTGGAGGGCCTCATCGTGGCCTGGAGATTCCTTCGGTGCAAACCAACCTCCGAGAGAAGGGGACTGACAACCGGGAAACAGGCTCCAGCGGACCCATCGAAAGAGCAAAACCAAACGTCGTCTTACGTGGACGAATCTTCTCAAGGCAATCAGAACAAGAGAGATTAGGTAGGTCCGGACGGGGTGATGATGGGGGCAGATGCTGCGAGGTTCGGCAGAGCGGGTAGGAGAGACACCCTTCTCCACCACGTGCAGGATAGACACGGATGGCGTTTGGTGCTAGCACTCTCTAAAGCATTCCTACGCTTGTTGCCGTGGCTTGATAGTCGGCCTTCTCGGTCAAGCACGTCGGAGAGAAAGACAGACGAGGAGGGCTCGAGACTTGAGACAGCCCAATCTGCACCCCTTTGCACAATGTTTCAGGGCCCGAGTGAGGGTTGAGGAGATGCGGCACCCCGAAAATCAAGGTGACCAGGGGCAAGCCTCGCGGTCTACCCGGCCGTAACTCGCCACCGACATGTTCTCAATGTGGGGTGAGCAAACAAGCAAGGGATCGCGTTGGGTGTGAAAAAGGCGCGGTGAGCAAAAGCAAGAGGGGTTGGCCATGGCGGAGGATGGCACGCCTCCTTCTTAAGATAACGACGGCAGCCCGAGGATGCATGGGTTCGAAGACGTCGAAGAAAATCAGCTCGGATGGGGTCCGTAGTCTAGGTATGTATGTACGGATACGGGCGTCGTGGAGGAGGGGAAGCGTTGGGAGCCAACGACAAAGGAGCCGAAAGGCATTCACCACCACAGGAGGGCGAAGAGAAGAAAAGGGACCGTGGTACAGGGAACAGGGCTCGCCAAGTTCGTCCAGGCGGTGGGTGGCGGAAGGGATGTGTCAAGTGTGTCGTGGCGACGGCGGGATTGATTGATTCTTCTTGATCGGGACAAGGTATTCACACCGATGGATAAGACGGTAGGTGAAGGGACGGACGACAGAGGAGTCACGGAGCCAGAAGCCACGAGCCACGAGGGGGCCACAGAGCCAGGATTCGAAGCGGATCGATGATGAATGGGAGGCAGAGAGAGTTGAGAGAGATGGAGAATGGGGTATCGGTCCCAAAGCTTCTTCCGTGGGATGGTGGATGAGGTGGTGGATGGCCGAGATGGCGGATGGATGGTGGGCGATGATCAGAAACCCGGCGACAAAGCACCACCAACAAACATGATTAATGATAAATGCCAAACAGGCGGCAGAAGGGAGTCGCAGAAGCCGCAAAAGTCGCAGCAGCCGTAGCACGTAGGTTGAGGTGTAATTGCGGAGAATTTTTTCGTCTGGGCTGGTTACCTGAGAAGGCAATAGGGTCCCTCCCGTCAGGTTAGGTACAGTAGGCAGGTACGTACGGAGGGCACTTCACATAACTACCCCCCTTCCCCCGTTCCCTCTTGCTGCCCATTTCCCTTCCCATTTTACCTCTTTCGGTTCCTTTCGCTCCCGTTTCTATCGCTATCGCCAGTTTCTCTTCGCCATATCGACCTGTGTTGCGGTCGTGCCTCGCTTTCTGCCCTCACTTACACGATTGGAGACCCATGGATCTCGGGTTTTTGGGGGAGCAGCACCAGAGAACCCTCCCCGACCGATATCAGCGGGCGGCCACGAGCGACGGCAGTATTTGCGACAATACGCTCAGAATCAGGCCGACGGGATCCCGAACCACTGCACCGACCGACATTTGATTGACGACGACGACAGAAACTGGGCGCCCGCCCTTGACCGGTTCTCCAGAGCGCACTCGAAACCGCGCTGCTCTGGTGGTGATGAGCGGCCCGACCAGGATGTCATCCACTCGGGAAGCCCCAGCGGTGGATAGCCTGCATCAGGCGCCACCACAAAGAATCCCCGGATTCAAACCTGGCCAGCCCTGCGCCCCTACAGAGAGGGGAGCATGAACCCACATATTGTCAGCTGCCGGAGATTTCCAGGCCACGAAGCGCCTTTTTATCTGAGGAAAAAGAAGAAGAAGGAAAGAAAAGGTATGCGAAAAGGAGGCGGCCAGACTCCTGGATCCATCCCATGATGGAACTCGTTCACCATTGTCGTCAACCTCAGGGTTGGGTTGTGCTATTGGCGGGGCCGCTGCAGGCGCCATTTTCGCTGGACCACCCGGAAGAGAAACCTGGGCAATCGAGTCGCCATTGTCCAGGACAGCACAACGGAGAGCATTTCGGGGGGTGCCCCCGACTAGTTGGCAGTGTGTCGACCGATTCGCGGCCAAATTCCAGATGAGACAGCACAAGTGTGCAGTGCAGTGCAGTGCAGTGCAGCGCTGCGTGAGAGCGGATCGGCAAATTGCCGCTTGTGTTGTGTTTGTGTGGTGTGCAACCCATCTTGATCTGGCTGACTCTTGGGCCTTGTCGCTCGCATGGCACTGGCCAATTCGCATAGGATCATGGAAGGCCAGACCGAGGTTTGAGGTCTTTTGCGCACAACTGGACATGCCGACGTGCACCGATGACTTCTGTCATTCTTCCGCAACGAGGAGCCGAGTTCAATTCATGACCAACAAGCCTGCAAGAAGGTTCGGACGCGAACTGTCTTTGAAGCCTCAAGCTCCCTTACCCACCCGTGGGGACCAAACAAGATTCCCAACCACGACGGATTTCAACCTATGTTGGTGTATCCGTATCCAAGGCGCCATCGGAGATGCCCATGGAGCCTCTTCATCGACCTATGGGGATATAAATCACGGCAGTCTCGTCACTTCATCCAGCAGCAACACGAGGCCTCGATATCCACATCTCGCTGCCCTAGACCGCTTCCCATATTGATTTTTGGGAAACTTGCGGGCTGGTTTCCGGACAGAGCTATGGAGCGACACCAGCTGGGTTCGGCTGTGGCCGTTAACTGAAGATGACAGTTTGGCGCCCGAGGGAAGAGACGGATTTGGCTCCCAGCATTCCCAGCTGGGATCGGTGCGCTTGTTGGTTCAGTCATTCGGGTTTTGTTGTCTGACACGCAAAACACACCACATTTCACCAGCATTCCGCGGCATGACCCAGGTTTGGCGAGGCGCCATAGCTGGCAGATGCAACGCACAGGGGTTTGTGCTAAGCGTCGCGCCCGTTCTCGCTGGCATCGCTAACGTCACATGCAGCCATCTTATCGTTTCGCTAACGATGACGATGATTGGACATGGACCCACTCCGTTAGCTGATTCCTAAGCGGCGCTAGGCCAGGAACAGCCAAGGCCGGAATCCAAGGCTGGCAAAGACATTTCAGCGTCAGCCGCTGAAACCAATGCAATTCAAGACCGACGAAGCATTGCAACACTCACCAACTCGACTCGACTTGCAGTCATACGCCTCCAAACGCGCCTGCGCTTGCGCCTTAGGTAAGACCTGGCCTTTCTTTCCATTCACCCAATCTCCTTTTTTTCTACGTACCTTTTACCGTCCGTTGCTTCGATCCCCCCCGGGCCTCGGATAGAGTTGTCCACAAGTTTCATTTACGCTCTCTCCCTCCCCCCGTCTCGGCTCGTGACGCCTCATCCAAAGGCCCGTCGCCGTTCGCCGTCTCCATACCATCCATCCCCTTCCTTGGCCCCAACCCAGCCTTTTTCAACTCGCCCGCCAGCCCTTGGATGGTCTCAGCGCAGCCCGTTGGTCAGTCGATGTGGCTCTCAGACGCCGCTCCCTACGGCTGCTGACCTGGTACGAAAAATTCTCTCCCACTGGCTCCCTACCACGCCCCCCGAAACGGACCAAACCACGGCGCTTCAGGGAACACAATTCAGTACATTTGGCCAAGGGCATCTTGCTGCATTGTGACTTGTTGATTGCTGGTCCTATGTTCCCCCTTCTCCTTCGCCACTGCGCACTCCCTGCACTGCCTGCCGCTGGTCCACTCGCCGTGTCGTTTTCGCCCTCTGGCTCTGGCTTGCCGCGGCAGCGCGTTCTTCCGTCTGTCGCCCTCTCCTCCCTCCTGCCTGCGCTACCTACGCTACGCTGCACTCTGCCTACCGCCTACGGCGCACACCCATACGCCAAACGCGCTGCATCCTCAGCACCTTGCCTGTAGGTTCCAGCACTGGCCAGACGCCTGCTTCCCATTGATGCCCACTCTTCTCGACCACCCCCGACTCTCTCTGTCCGGTCCAGCCAGCCTGCTGTCAGTTTTTTTTCCCACACCACTCTCCACCACCCACGCCGCGACGCGACTTCCCATCACCACCGTGTCACTGCCCATCTCATCGGCCACTTCCCGTGCCCTTGCCCATCTAGATTCTTCTTCTTAGTCCCTGGCGCTCCTCCATGGGGTTGGCCCGCGTGTTTGCTGATCGCTAACGTCGTCGCGCACACAGCCTCTCGGCCCATCGCAATGAGCGCCTGGATGAATGACGCCGTCCCCAACCACAATGGCAACGGCTTCCCTCATATGAACGACCCCAACGCAACCAGTGCCATGATGGATCCTTCCGCTTTCATGGCTAACTCGGCCCAATTCAATCCTGCTCAATTTCAGAACCAGCAGCAGATGCCAGGCGCCATCCAGAATGGCCCCGGCCCCATGCGCAATGCCTCGCCCTCCTTCCAGAATCCCGTCTATCAAACAAACTCGGTAATTCCATCAAAACGACCTCGTCCACGCGAAGACAGCATGGCTGGGTCGCCGAGACAGAATCCTGGAATGGTGCCGACGTCGCGTTCGGAAACACCGCAGCAGTCCTATCCCAACTTCCCGTCCGGCGCGGTCCCCCAGCAGAACACTGGCCAGTTCTCCCATCTCCAGGCAAACGGTTCTGCTAATGCCAGCCCATCTCCAATCATGGGAAATAATCAAACGCGACCAGGAAATGTTCCGCAAAGAGTCGCGACCGCGTCGCCGCATCCTTTCTCCCCCAACACGCAGCAGTTTGGTGCTCAGGCATCCCCGATCCCTTCCGAGCACGGCACGCCACAGTCGAACCCCTACATGCAAAGCCTTCCTCAGGGATTCAACCAGAATTACGCACCGTCTCCTTCGAATGCGCGACCGTCTCCAAACCCGAACGCGATTACGAGCGGCCAGATGATGGCGCAGCCGATCGGACAAATGCCGCACAACATGGGCCAGATGCAAAACTCGATGTACCCTCCTCAAATGCAACAGCAGGCGCAGCAGCAGCAGCAGCAGCAGCAATCGCAGCCTCAACAACAGGCCCAGCAGACTGGGCAGCAGCAAAACCCGAACCAGTCGCAGCAACTAGGCCAGCAACGCGCCCAAGGCATCACCGAACAACAGAAGATGGCCGCCGCCTATCAGATGAGGCTGCACCAGCAAGCTCAGATGCAAGCACAAGGTGCCGGCCGAGGGATGATGCCAAAGCAACAGCTGCCTGGCATGTCTAACGGACAGTTGCCGCAGGGTGGCATGAGGCCACAGCAACGAGTCATGGGAAATGTGAACCCTGAACAGTTCATGAAGAACCTGACCGCGTTGATGAACGCTAAGAACCTGCCTCTGGATCCGAACCCGATGGTTGGAGACCGCTCTGTCAGCTTGATGATGCTGTTCCAGGCTACGCAAGGCAAGGGAGGATACAAACCGGTCACTGCGGCGAACGGCTGGCCTCACATTGCTCAGATGCTTGGATTGCCACCCCACATCCCGACGGTTCCTCAGGCCCTCAAGCAAATATACGAGCGCAATCTCTACAAATTCGAGGAAGTCTGGATGGCTCAGCAGCAGAAGCAGAGGATGATGCAGCAGCAACAGCAGCAACAGCAGCAACAGCAGCAGCAGCAGCAACAACAACAACAACAGCAACAGCAGCAGCAACAGCAACAGCAGCAACAGCAGCAACAACAACAGCAGCAGCAGCAGCAACAGCAACAACAACATCTTCAGCATCAGCAGCAACAGACTCAAGCCCAGCAGCAAACTCAACCATTGCCGCTTCCAGTGCCTCAATCCCAACAACCACAGCTCCAACAACAGCACCAGCCACAACCTCAACACCAGCAGAATTCCAACATGGGTCGCCAATCAACGCCGCAGAAACAAATGTCAAGCCAGCAAATGAGCCAAAGCTCCATCATGCAACCTGGTCAACAGCCGCAGATGCAGCAACACACTCCCATGAAGCAGATGCCACTAGGACCAGTTAATGGCTTTTCCTCGTCTCAACCTCAGATGCCCCAGCAGGCGACCCCCATGGTGGCCGGTCACAACCGGAATAGTCTGTCCCAAGTTATGGACCCTCCTGCCATGAACGACTATGGTGCCATGCCATCCCCAGCACCCCGTCGAATCGGAAGCATGTCTCAGCCAGATGGACGACAGGCTGCTGCTGCTGCACCAGTTGCCGCCGAGCAGCGCATGCCTCGTTTTGGACCGCAGACCGACCAGTATAGTCCTTGCGCCAGGGAGCTCTCGACGTTTGGTGGAGTTGACCTCCTTGCATTCAGCAAGCTGGGCTCTGAACTTGAGCGTTGGAAACCCGATGTGCCACCTCTTCACGAAATGGGCAACATCGACATCGGGGCGCTCACCAAGAGCATCCAGAGTGGGATTCATGGCGAGGTCCGCCTTGCCCTGGATACCTTGGCTGCACTTTCTTATTCTCCCGCCCAGCATCATTTCATGTCGCTGAGATACTGCGATGATCTCATTGAGGCACTGATTGAGTGTGCCGAAGATCAAGTTGATTTGTTGGCAGAGCACACTGCGGAGGTTTCCGACGAGATCCAGCTTTCGACCTACGAAGATGTTGCCAGGGCGTGTCGAGTCGAACAGTACGCGGTCCAGGATTTCCCCGTCTTCGGCACACCAGAGTACCAACTGGATCGCGCAGTCGACAGATTAATATGTATCACCACCATCCTCCGAAACACGTCCTTCCCAGGCGAGCAGAACGACAACCACTTTTTCCTCGCAGACGAGCTGGTCATCAAGTTTATTTGTGTTGTCATTCGATACCTGGGAACTAGAACCATGCTGTTGCGCTCGAATACCAACACTCTGGATTTGATGAAGGATTTTGTTGTCCTTCTCTCCAACGTTGCTGGTGCGGTGGAAATACCCGGTCGCGAACAGGCTCTTTGCCTTGTGCAATTTCTCCTGGCATTTGCACCAACCCAGAGCCCTTCCACCCCTGACGGCACGCTGCACTTCCTGCCATACGAGCCGAACCTCCATCCCTACTTGCCTCACGCTGTCGATGCCCTGGCTAAGCTGTTGGCCCGCGACGAGCCCAACCGCAGCTTCTACAAGGCCGTCTTCGCCCTCGATGCGAACAGCAGTACGCCCTACGAGCTTCTCACCCACGCCTTTGCTTTGGCGATTTCGCCTCTCCCAGACAAGACGAAGGAGCAGGGCCGACCACCCAACTTCCCATCCTTGATCGAAGTCCGGAAACCTTTCTTGATGCAAGGACTGTTGGCCGCCGAGATTCTGGCCTCGATAGCACCCGGCAGCGATGCTGGCGTCGCCAAATCGTGGTTGACTTGCGGCAACGGACTGGCGCACACGCTGTACAAGACGATTCGGGACCTCAGCCAACTGTACGAACAGCCCCAACTGCACGGAGGACCACGCGCTCCGCCTCGAAAAGACCCAGAGCTCGTGTACATCGTTGTGGTGGCAGTTGGTCTGCTGAGGAGACTGGCCGAGAAATCGAGAGACCCCAACGACAAGTCATTACCTGCTGGTACTGTACCACCATCACAAGCCCTCCTGGATTCTTTGTCAATGCCTTCGCCAGAGTGGGCCAAGGAGGAAGTTTTGCATCAGCTGACGACCTTCTTCAACCTCGGGAAATAATTTGAAAAGAAAATGAAAGAAAACATAGTTGGCCGGGTAAAATTCTGGATTACTTTAGCGACGACTGGCTTGGAGCTTGTATGTTAAGTATTTGTTAAAAATGGGATCGGTGCGTTGTGGTTTGGAGCGTCATCGCGTTTAGACTTGCATTCTGGAGTCGATGGTCTGGGGATGGATTCGGCTTGACAAAGCTGCTTGAAGGCGGGTGCATACAGGATGAGGATTCAGGACAAATAAAGAAACCACGAACAATGTTATTTAATCGATATGCCTTGAATCTCATATGCATGTTTTGTACATCTAGTAATTCAGGTTGGATGAAGGTCGTCAATATGGTACAGATTTACAATGGGGGAATATCCTTTCTCGACCAACACGGTCCATGACTCCTCTTGAAGGGTCCCTCTTCTTAGAATCCGGTCTCTAGCAACCAATCTCGAGCTCGATCAAAGTGGTTTCCCTGAACAGTTCGTTAGATATTGGGGAGAGGAAAATCCATGATAGCATCTCTTACCTTCATCTCTATATGTTGCGTCACAGGATTCAGCCGGATATCCTTCGAGTCAAGTGATAACGCTTTGGTCAAATCCTCCACTAGTTTTGCTCGATCGCCGTCAATCTTCTTGAGGAGGATGATGCATCGGTTGCCGCCAGACATAAACTTTCGGTAGATGGGGAGCTGGGAGAAGGGTGTACGTCGGACAATGTAAGGCAGGGACGCGATGATCTCGGCCTCGGTTTTGGTGGGAAGAGGGTCGAAGGGACGCTTGAGAACCCGATTCTTTTCAGGGATCTGTTTCTTTCCTCCTCGAGGGACGAGAGCTTCGGTCGGGTTCGGCTTGTAGTTCGCGGAGACTTTGAAGGTGGCAGCGGTTGCGGTCTGGACGATGGGGAGGAAGGAGCATCGTTGAGCGAGCGAAGTCCTTAAACCGACAGTCTGGACGAGAGACTGGCGCCCTTGGGACAGGGCGAGGGAGAAGAGGGGGCGCATCGTGGTTGGTATCGCGATGGAGAGTCGGACAGAGGGGAGCGAGGTTGTGTCGAAGGAGGTCCTTACGGGCGGCCTGACGGTGCAATTCCGGCGACGTGAATGCAAGGTCGTTTGTATATTGTTGGCAATTGACGGAACAGAAAACGAGGACTCAATTGAACAAGTCCGATTCGAGCCGTCGTCTCGCGCTGAAGCTCCCAACGATTGAGGCTCTCTCGGGAAAATCTACGAATAGGGATCACATGACATTGACCTTCTGGAGGGCCGGCAAATCCCCGGTCGCAAGCCAAACCCCACACGAGTTGGTGGATTGGCGAAATTCACCAAAAATCTGCCCCTCCATTCACAGGCCTTTGCGTCTTTACCCTCGCGACAAGCCCTTTAACGCTGTTCTTCCCTCGACGACGTTCCTCAGACCCTCACGAACCAAAAAAATCGTCACCGAAAACTCGCCCACCATGGAGGAAGTTCTTGCTGCCGTCTCGGCCGACGGCTCGTCCATCATGCCCAACCTCGCACCACACCTGAGCCGACACCTGCTATTCCCACTGATCCAATTCGAGGGCGACAAGGCGGAGGAGAAGGACGACGCCGAGCAGGCCAAGAAGATCCTGTCGGGCAAGATCAAGCTGCTCGAGGACACCAACATGACCGACTACGTCGCTTCGCTCTACTGCGACCTCCACGGAGTCGACGAACCCCCCGCCGAGTACACCAAGAAGCGACAGGAGGTGCTGTCCCAGCTGGAGAAGTACGAGCAGGCCACGGCCAAGATTGCCGATCTGCTCACCCAGGACGAGGTCGTCAACGGACTCCGAAGCGACAAGGTGGCCAACTTGGAGTTCCTCAAGAACCAGCACGGAGTAAGTGGATTGCGCCCACAAACTTGGGGACGGGTGGGACTCGATGACTGACGGGGCACACAAAATTACATAGGTCACCATGGAGATGGTCAACGCCCTCTACGACTTTGGCCAGTTCCAGTTCCGATGCGGCCAGTACGGCCCGGCCGCCGATATGCTCTACCAGTTCCGAGTTCTCTCCACCGATAACGACAAGGTCTCGGGTGCTACCTGGGGCAAGCTCGCGTCCGAGATTCTCCAGACCAACTGGGAATCGGCCGTCGACGAGCTCAAGAACGTGAGGGAAGGCATCGACACCAAGCTGTTCAACAACCCCCGTGCTCAGCTCGACCACCGAACGATGCTCGTGCACTGGTCCCTCTTCCCCCTCTTCAACTTCGACGCGGCCCGCGAGCCCATCCTGGACATGTTCTTCTCGGCCGCCTACATCAACACCATCCAGACGGCCTGCCCGTGGATCCTGCGATATCTCATCGCCGCCGTCATCACGGGCCGCAACCGCGCCCGCAACAGCTCCCTCCAGCAGAAGCAGATGAAGGACGTGATCCGCTACGTCCGCCAGGAGGCGTACGAGTACACCGACCCCATCACGCAGTTCGTCAGCGCCCTCTACATCGCCCACGACTTCGAGGCGGCGCGCGAGGCCCTCCACAAGGCCGAGCAGGTCTGCCGCAGCGACTTCTTCCTCGCCTCGTCGGCCGACGCCTTTGTCGACGCCGCCCGGCACCTCATTTGCGAGAGCTACTGCAAGATCTTTAGCCGCATGAACATCCGCGACCTGAGCGCCAAGCTCGGCCTCAACCCCGACGACGGCGAGAAGTGGATCGTCAACCTGATCCGGGAGACCCGGCTGGACGCCAAGATTGACAGCCAGGACGGCACCGTGGTGATGAACCACCCTCCCAACAACGTCTACCAGCAGGTGATTGAGAAGACCAAGGGCGGTTTCTTCAGGACGCAGGTCTTGAACGCTGCCGTCTCGAAATAAGTTTGGGGGGGACGGACTGAAACGAGCGATTTTTTACGACTCACATTGGGGCAACGCAACCCAAAGGGGGGATATACCTTATTTGCTTGGGATGGGCTCCCATCTCCCGCCCAAACGGTCGGCCTGCCGCTGCTTGAAGGGAGATTCTTCTTTTTGGATGTTTCTTCTATTCGAGATTTTATCTGCGGTGGATCAAACGACGACGATGATATATGCATATACATGAAAGTCGACGGGGGGTGCAGAGACGGAGGAAGGAGGGGGGTTGACTAGGTAAACCGGTCATGGGAAAATAGGGCACCGAAAAAGAGAGAGATTGGCGGGCTAGAAGAGCCCCTACCCCCCTGTATATCCCCCCCTTGGTGATGCGGTTTGCATTGCATGGCGTTCTCGGAAAAGGGAAGAGGCAAAGGGCGGGGAAGAGGATAATGGAATTTACACGTGATTGTTGACCTCGAATGATGATGCTCTTTTCGAATGCTCTGCTGGGAGTGAACCTTTTATATATCTGAGGTGAAGTTGTAACCCTTGAGAGTGAACCTTTGGATATACGAGATGCAGATGTAACCCTCGAGAGTGTTGCGCCTTAGGTATGAGATGAAAGTTCTTTTGTATATTCCGTAATCTCATGATTCGTATCAGACATTGTCTCTTCTCGCCACACATACTTGTAACTCCCTATCCTCTATTCCCTCTACCTTACGCATCTCCCTCCCTCCCAGCCAACCAAACCTTCCCCTTCAGCTCCTCAATAACACTATCCCTCATCCACCACATCCCCTCCTTCTCCCCCTCGCCCTCCTCGTGCACCCCCTGCGGATCAACAATCGTCTCCTGGCTATCAAACACATTCGGCTGCACCAGCCGATTCCGCACGGCGCCCCATTCGAACAGCAACCGCGCTCCCTCGAGCCTCTCCCGGTCCACGCCCTGGACGATGCCGCGCTCCATCTCCAGACGGGCGTCGACGGCGCTCCCCGCGTGCAGCGACTCGTCGTCGCGGTCGAGCACGACGGCGCGCTCGGCGTAGCTAATGGCGCGCAGGCCGTCGAGCCGAAAGATCCAGTCGAGCGGTTCGCGGTGGCGGTCGTCGGCGCCGAGGGCCCGGAGGGTGGACGCGAATGCGCCCTCGCGCGGGGGCCGACGACGGAGGTGCAGGCTCTGCGTCTCGGCAAAGGCGGCGCGGATGGCGTCGTCGGTGAAGTCGAGCGTCATGTCCCAGAACTGCGGGCCGCACACAGTCGACACGCTGAGGATCTGGTCGAGCGGCGGGAGGAGGCACGGAGCCGTGCGGCTGAGCACCGAGTCGGCCGACGCGGCGTTGCGCATCTTGATCTCGACTTGCACGGAGACGGGCTGTCCGGTGAGGACGTCCTTGGTCACGAGGCATCGCTGCTCGGCGGCGAGCACCCAGAAGTGGCGCAGGGCCTGGAGATGGGAGCGGTTGTCCATAACATTGGTCGGGAAGACGGGGTAAAAGGCCACCAATAGGGCGGCGATGGCCATGTTGCTCGTGCCAAACGTGACGGTTCCGCATCCCAGGAAGAGGGCTCCCACGGCCAAGTGTGCGGCCATGTGAGATCCGTACGGCGTCTCGGCGTCGTCGCGGCCGTGAAGTGCTCGGAGTCGACGCATGACGGCGATATCGCCAGTGCCGGCCATGACAATCGACGCAGACAGAGCCAAGACGTCCTGACACATACGAGCGTTGGTCCGAGCCAGTTCCTCGTCATAAGGGGGCACGCTGTCGGGGGTGGACGCGTTCGAGGGCGGGATCCGAGTGATGCGCATAAACTGGTCGAGGTAGTGCAGGAGCAGGTCTCGGACCTTGGGCGAGGCGCTGCCCGAGAAGCGAAGGGCAATGGAGAAGCAGAGGCCGGCGAGGATGCTGAAGAAGGGGAGGTCGGTCGATCGCAGCTTGCTCGTCGAGTGAAGCTTGTGACGAGGGCGATAGGCGCTGGGGAGGTTGCGGTGAATCCAGGAGAAGGTGGGCTCGATCTTGGACCAGAGAATCAGGTTCTTGGCAACGGTTCGTAGGAGCAGAATGTCGGGGCGGACATAGTCGAACTGCAGGACCGAATCAGGCACGTCGATCTTGCGAGCAACAATCTGGTCCTCCGACTTCATGTAGATGAAGGCAATGGCCATGACGGCACCCGCAGCGGCACGATCCAAAAGGTGGACGAGCTCGACATTCTTGGTTGCCGTTGCGTGCGTGATGAGCTTCTCCGTGAGCCGCATATCATGGAGTCCCTTTAGATCGTTGCCCTTGCCGAGGTTGATGAAGCCGAGCGCGAAGCCTGCGGCCAGACGATAGCACTCGCTCCGGAGAGGTTCCTGCTCGTCTTCTTCATCGATGTGCTCAATCTCGGAGAGCATGATCTCGCTCATGCGGCGGTGCTGGCTGTTGGCGTAGAGCAGCCCGATGCCCATTATGCCCGATGTCTGCGTCAACGGTGACAGATTCAGCTCGGCCGCTCCTCTCGGCAGCATACGAGTGGCGTGCACAGAGAGGAGACGCGTGATTAAAGAGTCCATGGTGCCCATGTAGGAAGCGGCCAGGCCTAGCAAGAGACCAATCGACGTCATGGTGTGCTTCGGCGTGAGATATTTGAAAGCCACCCATTTGGCCACGTCCTTCAGGTGGCCGTTGAGTCCAAGGGCCAAGAGAAATCCGGCATGTCGGTTGTTCAGCTCCTGCGAGGGTCTGTTGTAGAGGATCCAAGACGTATCGATGCCCTTGGCTTGAGGAGAGATGGCCAGACCAGCAGCAACTCCCTGGTGGAAGAAGCCCCAGCAGACCTTTTCCTCAGTGAACAAGGCCTTGTCGACGCCCACAGTCACATTGGTCGGCTTGACAATACAGTTAAGATTGAAGCCACCAATGTGGAATTTCTGCGTGATCAGGGGGAATCGCAGATTGTAGTATAGCAGTCCTCGGCCTGCAGGGATGGCCAAGGTCCCTACAGCAACTCGCGACACAAGCTCCTTTTGCTTCTCCAGGTATTCGCTCTCGGGCCAGCTTGGATGGTGGTCGAGCCGAATCAGTCTTGCCTTGTGCGTCGACAGTATATCCTGAGCCTCGTTGAGGCGCCTGTCTTCGTTGAAGAGGGCACGAATAACGGCCTGGCGCTCGGTTCCTTCGCCCTCGTCGAAGCCGATGTTGTTTGTGTCGTCTACGCTCTGGCAGAGCAGTTTGAAATCCCACGTGGCCGTGTGCGTAGGCGTCTAGAAGCCGGTTAGCATAGTTCAGCACAAACAAGAAGGGACCGTACCAAAATCTTGGAGACGGTGGGCTTTGGGCGTTTTCCGGCATCGAGAACGAGATTGATATCGCTGCGGTTGACCAGCTCAAGGAGATCCTTGGACCAGGTTGACGGGGGATGCGGCTGACACAGAGATATGGCATCTTGCAGGGGCACGAGGACGGCTTCTGGGAGAGTGTCGAGGACAAACGTCGTCATGCCGGCATCTCGCATAGCCTCGACCATCTGAGACGCTGGCGTGCTTGGCTTGATGAACCTGAAGAACTGCCTAAACATGAGAGTGCGCGGCAGGATCTCGTCCCACCGCCTATCCTGAGACTTTTCCGTCTCGGAAAGCCGGGTGCCAGCATAGTAGATGTCGGCCGGAGTGATATACGCCATCTTATGGTTTCCAACAAGACGAGCTTGAATCCACTCTATGACATCGGGCCGTATGGGTGGCTGGGGAATAGGGGGCTTGAGGTTCACATCTGGGGCGTGTTAGTGCTCATCTTGGACACATCTTGGAGGGGCATACCCGAAGCTCGGCGGTAGTCTTGATCCTCCTGGATCCCTGCCTCATAGATTGCCGTGAAACTCTGCCACCGCAGCCACCTCGCGATTTGACACAGCACCACTCGAAGGTCGACACGCCCGGATGGCACAAACTCGGGCGTCATGATATCCAGCTTCTGCTCCTCTAGAAGCAGATGGAGGCCCAGGAACAAGTCCACTGCCACCTTTCGTCGACTCTCCATGCTCTTGCTGTGGGCGGTTGGCATATAACCCGAAGGGCCGAAAGCGCCTGCGCCAAGAGGAGAGGCCATGTAACGCTGAGCCAAGTCGACATGTCGCGTGATGAATCTCGGAAACAAGCTGTGATCGTCCGGGGGCGGCATAGTATCGTCCACCTCTTCGTCAAGCACCCACTCCCAGCCCCTGTTCATCATCCAGGCCGGGAAACCCAGAGAATTCGCCGTCTCGCCAGCCTCCATCGCTTTCCAATCGAGCGAGTCGCGAAGGGAGCCGGAAAGTCTCTGAGCTGACCGACTCTTGCGCATTGAGGCTTGCGTCCTTGAGGAAGCCTTGACGTCCTTACCGTCGAGGCTTAGAAAGGAGGCGAGAAGCAGTATGACCATGGCAGACCATTCCTTGTCGGCGAATGACTGGTGCTGCTCCTGCTCCTGCTCCTGGAGCCATTGCATGCAATGGAGCCATCCAGCGCAAACTCGTTCTCCCAACGACTGGGGGAGAATGCTGCGACAGATGGCCAGGATCTTCCGTACTTGAGGGCATCGAGGCTCGAGCTGGACAAGAATCTGATGAAGTCGACCTTCGGCGTCCACCACGTCGACTACGCCTCTCTGTCGAGGATGACGAACACCGACAACGCTTCCGCTGCTAATATCAATAATCTCCGACTTGCGTTGCCTCACATCCCGATCAACAGCTCTCCCGCGGAACTGCAAGCTCTTCGTGCTGTCGACGAAGAGCAGAGAAAGCGAGATTTTGGTGAGCTCACTCCATGGAGCCTGCGTACTAAGCTCGTGTCGTCCATCCATGGATTCGGACAGGATGAGAATCGCCGAGTGGTCTCCATCAACTAGCTTGCACGAGTCGACTACGTTCTGGGCGCGCCGTAGGTCCACCACGGTAACAGACACGGTTGGTTCTTCCGAGGCCTCCTTCCTAGCAGCTTTCGCAGCCAAGTCAGACTTGTGCTGGATGCCCAGTGCCAGAGTGATCAGCTGGAGGCGCTTCTCGGCCGCGTCTTGGATGCCGATGGTGATTTGACTCCGGTTATATCCGTCAATGGCGAACGGAGGGGCCGTGAGGATAAACACCTTGGATTGATCGCTCGCCGGCTTGTCGTTGGTGGAATACCGCAGGTTAGAATTATCCATAGACACGGTGGTGAGTCGAGTAAAGACGATTTCGTGCTGCAGGCCGTCAAAGTCGTGGTCATCCAGGCCCATATTACAGAATCCCTCGTCCAGGCCTACGTCGAAAGGTGCCTCCAGAAGGCTGCTCAGGCTGGGATGCACCTGTTGACTGAAGTTGGCACTCAGCCGGTGGCTGCCTTGAGAGTCGTGTCGTTTCGCTCCCGCGTGACCAACTAACAATGACTGATCGGCAAAGACAGATCGCTCGTGAGAGGCGGACAAATCTGCTCTGGCCAGCATCGAGCTGACTCGACGAGAGCTCCTCCTGGTTGCACCCTTGCCCTCCTTATCCTGCTGCTCCAGTGACGAAACCAGATCCAGCGGCTTTTCAAACTTCTCGCTCTTCCTCTGTCGCTTCCCTGGAAGCGGCGCACCGAAGCTCTCTCGAAGATTGGCCTGGACCGGAGTAGATGGTCCGCTGGCGAAGCCTGGTTGCATCGAGCTCCTGCGTCGCGCAGCCTTCCCCTTGGGACTCTTTTGTCGGTTGATAAAAGGGTCCTCGTGTTTTAGATATGTCAGCCGCCACACCGTGTAGTTGCTCGATTCGAGATTGACAGTGATGCCGATAATCAAAGGTTGATGCAGATCTTGGCCTGAAGCGCCCGGAATTTTGATTTCCTCGATGTGAAGAATCTCCTCGGCCGGGTCCAGAAATGGCGGTTTCTTGGCGGCGTTTCTTCTCAACCCATTGGTCTTTTGGGGTTCCTGGTCCGTCACAACCAAACCCAGCTCCATCAATGGGTCCGTCAGCGAGACAAGCCTCGGCCATCGTGAGTCGGGGTGTTCCAGCGGCGGTTCCCAGAGGTTGTCCAGCGTTGAGCTCAGCCTGAGCGGCTTGGGCTTGTTGAGCCCTTCAACTGAGAAGACGGTCTGCTGCGAGCTGTTCAAGACGGTCAACTGCGACGAGACGAACGAATTTGGCGGCACTCGTGGAAACTTGAACGAGATTGGAGCCGAGTTCTCGTCTCGTTGCCTTCGCTGAATAATGACTCCTACAGGACCTGCAAAGGCTGATTCGACCTCGAACGGTATGTGGACGACATGGCTGGCTCCAGCAAGGAAGTAGATATGGGCCTGGGTCTTGAGGAAGACGACCAGGGCTTTCGAGAGGGACGTGTTCCCTTTCTTCGGTTTCGTGTGAGATTCGCTCTTGTCGTCTTCGGACGTGGGGAAATATGCGAGGAGAGCCTGGGTGATGTTCTCCTTCTCCAGATCGAAGCGGAACGTTTTCCGAAAGATGCCTCCGCGACACCATATGACGCAGCGGTCAGTCGTGAGCAGCTCATCCTGCACGCCAATGCCCTCGTGTTCATCGGTGCTAATATCCCAGGTATACGAGTTGGAGGGCGGGTTTTCGGGGAGCAGTTGCTCTTCGATGGCATATGGAAGCCCTGCTGGCTGATGCAGCCCCAGGGACTTCACCGACGCCATATTCCGGGGGGCGCCATAAGCCACTCGCGTGGTTCTCTTGGAAGAGTATCGCGTCGATCGGACCGAGGCGAAGACGAATGTCGCGTGTAAAGAAGACGCGTTTCAATGCGACTTGAAGTCGAAATGCAGAGTGGGATGTGATGGTGGGGCGTCTAAAGTGTGCAGTTGCTCGTTGAGGCACTGTACTCCATAGTGGGAACGCTTAGGCCTGCCCCAGTGCGAGTCCATGCCAGACGTGACGTAGCTTCAGGTACCTCTAGACTTGGAGCTCCGATAGCTCAAACGCGGGTACCTAATTGAACCGACTCCAACTTCCCGTCTACATCGACATCGCTGCGTCCCAACAGCTTACAACACCCGCAGCATGACCTCAATGCCGCTGGCGCAATGACAGATCAGTCGCCAACTCCCGGCGAACAGCTGGATCTTCAGCGAGAAGCACCCGAGTCTCAATCCGACACCCCACGCGAGGAAGCCCCCGGCAAGTCCTCCGACACTAAGAGCGAAACGCCCGATCGAGCTCCGTCCGATGAGGGCGCAACGGATGGCGCGGCCGAAGGCGATGCTGTGAAAGAGAAGGGGGACAAGGGGAAGGAAGTAGCGACACCGGAGAAAGACAGCGACCACCAGTCAACGCCCCCATCCAGCGACGAGGACAAAGCCCACGAGAACGACGAGACAAAGCTGAGGGAGGAGTCTCGCGGAGAGTCACAAGACAAGCCGAAGAAGAGAGAGGAAGACATCGGTGAAGACGAGGAAGAGGAGGAAGAAGAAGAAGACGACGACGACGACGACGACGAAGAGGATGATGAGGACGAAGAGGAAGACGACGAGGACGATGACGAAGACGAAGACGAAGAGCCGAGGCTCAAGTACGCTCGCCTTACTCAACACCTCACTCCCGTCTATCGCAACGGAGATGCGACCAGTTCATTCCTTGTCGCTGGCGACAAAATGGTATAGCTGAACCGACTGCATCGTCTAGACCTTGAGCTAACGCCCTCAACAGATTGTTGGAACCCACAACGGCAACATTGTGAGTCTTGAGTCTTCATTCTGTGCTGGGTAGCATCTCTAACCCATATCCAGCACGTAACCCAACTCCCAACCTTCCAATCAATCCGAGTCTACCATGCGCATTCTGCTTCCGTTACCAGCATCTCAATATCACCCTATCCGCCACCTCTTCCGACTGATGTACCCGGTTCACCTCAACGCGTCGCCACGCCGCCAGCTCCAAGCAACGTCTCGGCCCGGACAGATGCGTCTCCGGCGGCGTCGAGAAGGCCCCGGGAAAGATTTCCGATTCCAAAAACACCGTCAAACGACATATACATTGCGACTTCGTCAATGGATGGCAACATCTGCGTTCAGTCACTGGTCGATATGAAGGACGTTCAGCTCCGCAACTTTGCCAGGCCAATCCAAGCCGTAGCTTTGTCGCCCGAATTCAAGACCGACAGGACCTATTTGTCTGGAGGTCCGGCTGGCCAACTTATTCTCACTGTTGGTGGTGGCCCTGGGAGGAGCACATCAACTACAACTGGAACCGCTGCTGCCGCCGCATCGGGATGGCTTGGCAGCATCGGCATTGGAAACAATACGGGCAAGGACACGATCCTCCATTCTGGCGAAGGTACTATCAGCACAATTAAATGGTCCTTGTCAGGAAAGTACGTCGTCTGGTTGAACGAGCACGGCATCAAGATCATGCGATCGAAGCTTCATCTGGAGAACGCAGACGCGGAAGATGCCTGGAAGCGCATGGGCCACATCGACCGACCGCAGACAGAAGAGTGGGATACAATGGCGAGTGTCTGGAAAGGCCGAGTAGAATGGATCGACGAGCGAGCTGTTGAGTCTGATGAGTCTGAACAAGGGCCTCTCGACAAAGCACTTGGCCCGGCCGCCGATAGACTCAGGGAGCAGGCCGTCTTAGGCAAGAGGAACATCGAGAGACTTCTTGTTGGCTGGGGCAGTACCATCTGGATCATTCACGTTCATCCGGGGGGCGTCGGCGTGGGCAGAAACGTTGGAGAGAGGTCGATTGGTCGGGCTGAGATTGTCAAAATGTGAGTTGTCGCTCTTTGGATGGCTACAATGCTAACACGCAGCAGTCTTCGCATGGATTGCATCATTTCCGGAATTTCTTTATATACCCAGAACTTGTTACTTGTACTTGCATATTGTTTACCCGACGACGAGGAAGACGAAGACGATACGGACGCACCCTCAGCCAAGGGCCATCGATCTCTGCCTTCAACAGGCTCAGCAAGGAGCGAGCCTTCTGGAGGCATTCGAAGACGACAGAACAACCAGCCTCCGGAATTGAGACTGATCGACCTCAACTCACAAGCCGAAGCCGACAAGGATGGTCTGAGCATCAGTCGCTATGAGAGGCTAACATCTGGTGACTATCATCTGGGCGTATTGCCCGCACGCAACGCTGCCTCTGTAGTGGCCTCCTCGAAGGGCGCCCTCGAGGCGCTTGCTGGCCTTGGATCGGACATGTGGAATGCCGCCATCAACCCAAGAATGCTCTTCAGTTCCGGAGCAAGCATTCGAAGCAAGGAAAGCGGTGACGATGCTAGTATGCAGGCCGGAAGCACAATCGGTACCATCAGGTCAGTCGCCAACAGAACAGGCGTTCCGACAGTCCATCCCGCCCTCGCCAAACCTGGCGCCAAGGTCTTCATCCACAGTCCGTACGACTGTGTTCTCGCTACTAGGAGGGACTTGGGAGACCACCTTGGGTGGCTCCTAGAACGACAACAATATCAGCGGGCCTGGGAGCTGCTGGACGAACATCCTGAAATTGTAACCACGCTCGACAAAGCCAGCGACACCGTGCCTCAAACCCCATCAAAGGTGAGTGGCGAGGACATGTTTGATGACGAGTCCGTTGCCGACTCAGCCACCAAGAATGTGTACTCCTCGGTTGAGCAAGAAAAGAGGCGGATTGGAGAGCTTTGGATTCAAGAGCTCATTGAGGATAACGACTGGGTCTCAGCCGGCAAAGTCTGCGGCAAAGTCCTGACAGCTCCCGACAGATGGGAGAAATGGGTATGGACATTTGCCGGCGCCAAGAGGTTCGACGAAATCACAAACTACATACCGACGGAACCGATGCGCCCTCGGATCCCATCGACCATCTACGAAGTCATGCTGGGACACTATCTTCAAAGCGACAAGCCCCAGTTTCAAGAGCTGTTGGAACGCTGGTCGACGGAGCTGTTCGACATCAAGACGATAACGACGGCTTTGGAGAACCAGCTCAAGTATCGCGACGTCAGAGAAGACAGCATCGACGGGGGAGAAAAGGGCCGAGACTGGCGCATCGTCATGGAGAGCTTGGCCAAGCTTCACGAGGCAAACGGACGGCAGCGCGGGGCCCTGAGGTGCTACATCAAGCTCCACGACGCCGACTCGGCCTTCCGCTTGATCAGAGACCATCATCTCGCGGATGCCGTGGCCGACGACATCCCCAGCTTCATCGGGCTCCGGGTCTCGCCTGAACATCTTCATCAGATGACCGAGCTCGATCTCGAGAACGCCACGGCCGAGGCCATCACGTTGCTCGTCGACGAGGCTCAGCACGGCCTATTGCGTCCCGAAGTCGTCGTGGAGCAGCTGCTGGCTCAAGAACTCCACTTGTACATCTACTTTTACTTCCGCGGCCTCTGGAAGGGAGAGGGCATCGTCGAGCACATGGGAGAGAACGTGGACCGGCTGGTCATGGACAGTCAATCTCTGGTTGATGGCTTCGCGGACTTGGCAGTGCACCTCTTCGCCATGTACGACCGGGCGTTGCTCATGCAGTTCATCAAGACGTCTGTTTCGTATACCTTTGAAAAGGCACGTTTATTCCTAACCAAACCCCCCCAACACCCAACGCGTGCTAACCCAAACCCTAGGCCGTGCAAGAATGCGAACAATTCGCTTACTACGACGAGCTCGTCTTCCTCTACTCCAAGACGGGCCAGATGAAGCGCGCCCTCTACCTCATCATCGACCGCCTCAAGAACGTCAGCAAGGCCATCGAATTCGCAAAGGAGCAAGACGACCCGGACCTCTGGGAAGACCTCCTCAACTACAGCATGGACAAGCCCAGCTTCATCCGCGGCCTCCTCGAGCAGGTCGGCACCGCCATCAACCCCATCACCCTCGTGCGCCGCATCCCCGAGGGCCTCGAGATCGACGGCCTGCGCGAGGGGCTCACGCACATGATGAAGGAGCACGAGATCCAGTACAGCATCAGCTCGGGCGTCGCGCGCGTGCTGCGCAGCGAGGTGGCCGCCGCGCAGGGGGAGCTCCGGTCCGGGCAGCGAAAGGCCGTCAAGTTTGAAGTTGTCGTGCACGGCGTGCAGCACGTAGACGTCGCGGTCAAGGACGTGCCCAACGACACGGACCAGGCCGCCGATGCCGTCGTCGTCGCTGCCGCAAAGGAGGAAGGGGAGCAGGACGATCACGACCATCGCGTCCCGCAGCCGGGCCACTGTGCGAGGTGTCACGAGCCCTTCACCGAGTACGAGACGGAGACGCTGGTGGGATACGCCTGCGGACACGTCTTTCACGTCAGTCACCTGCTGGAGATGCTTCACAGGGGAAAGAAGGTGGATGTAGATCTGGGCAACGGCGTCGAGCAGGGGAGTCGATACTCGGTGGGCGTCAAGGTGATGAGGGCGAGGCTGCTAAAGGATAAGCTCAGGGGTGGTTGTCCCGTGTGTCACCCGAGCGAGAAGTGAGGAGGATAAATGGACTTTTTGTTTTAGGCGTCGATGCATTCATGGGAGTTGGGAAGTGCCCCCTTTTTATTACCTACTCAGCATATACCTGTAGAAATCAACACACAAGGCTTCACTTTGTTACATTAGTAGGTACGCACAGCACAAGCTAGATGGGCCCTTTTTCAATTGCAAAATGTACCTAGGTACAAAAACTTGATTATTATTCCCTTCTCAAGAGGCTTCCCAAATGCGAAAATCAACACCTCCATGTGTACCAAGTTTCTACGCGCCTTTGCGAATCTCAAGGAAAAAGATTTGGGCCCCCCTCCCCTTCTACATGCAACACTGAACTGCCCCGAGATTATCCCTTTTTTTTTTCACCTCCCCCTTCCTTTGAAGGAAAGGACGCAAATAGCTGGAGGAATCATGACGAGGTTAATAGAGAGCAGGTAGTGATATGACGCTTTAGAAGATGACGGCAGCAAGCATGCCGGCGACACCGAGGATGGCGGCGGGGACGGGGTTGTGCACGGAAGCGGCGCCCGTGGCCGTGGTGGTGGGAGGAGTTCCGGTGGCATCGGAAGGACCGGCGGTGGTAGAGGCCTCGCCTTCGGTGCCGGTGCCGGTGCCGGTCGCGTAGCCGCCCGTGTTAGACTCGGAGCCGCCGCCCGAGTGGTGGCCGGTCACGTCGGTGTAAGTGTTGGAGCCGGCCGGGGGAGCTCCGCCGGTGATGGGGGTGGGAGTCTCTCCGGGAGGGATGCTGCCGTTGCCTTCGCCCGAGGCAGGAACGCTGTAGCCGGGCTGAGTGACGCCGGGAACGGTGTTGGCACCCGTGACGTACGTGGATCCCTCGCCCTTGTAGGTCGAGGAGTCTCCGACGTCTTCGCCGTACGAGGAAGGGGAGCCCTCACCAGGGACAGAAGAAACGCCAGCGGTGCCAGTGGGAGGAGGGGCTTCTCCGCCAGTCGAGGTGACGCCCTCGCAGTGAGTCTGGTGGACGACGGTGCACATACTCCAGGTGGACAGGATGGTGCCTTGTTGTTTGTTAGCTTAGGGTCAGCCGAGCACATGTCCAAGTCTTACCTTCAGAGGTGGTAGAGCCGGCCTCTTGGGTAACGACAGCCTGAGTGGAAGAGCAGTCCGCTGCGGAATGTCAGAATGAGAATAAACAAGAAGTCAGTTTGGGAGTCTTTGTACAGTAGGACGCGTCCACGGCGGCAACGGGGGCAACAAGGCCAGCAAAGGCCAGGGCGCAAGCCAGGGCGTTCATCTTGACGACAGCCATCGTTTCGGTACGAGATTGAAGCTGGTATGTTGAGTTAGCTGTACGTATTTCGAAGAAAGCGCGACCGAAGAAAAGTCAAGCAGAGTCAGGAGGGCCGGAGAAGGTTGCGGGTGCAACGAGACTCGAGTCGGCAGGTGAAGTCGCAAAAGCAGAAGGATGGTGCTCCAAACACACAAAGCATGAGCCGTAATAAAGAAAACAAGACAGCACAATTCACGTACCTACGATAGTGTGGCGTTTGGTACGTTGCGATGAGTGATGAGGGTGGTGACGAAGTGGTGGTGGGAAGAGAAGAGGTGAGGAGGCAAGAAAAGCGAGAAGAGGCGGTATCGACGAGGAAGAGACCTTGGGTTGACTCAGATAAACAAACTTGTTGACAAATAAAGGGATTCCTGCAGGTTTGACACGTCCGTCAGTCAGCTGGCAACTGAGATTAATAGGCCCAAGGCCCCCCTACTGTCTCATAGGAGGCCAATCATTGGCGAGGGAGGGAGTTTGTGAATCACGGAAACGAGAGGCAGACGGAGTCGTGTGTGATATGACGTTGGGGCAGTAGGTAGCAGCCTGAGGATATTGGTTTTGGAGTCCTCAGGCATCCCTCGGCCTTTTTTTTTTTTTT
>JAMQMW010000916.1:61085-84147 GCA_024115155.1 Thelonectria blattea
AGAAGGATGATTGGTGGATTCAAACCACCTGTGATGGACGAACAGGGAATCGAACCCTGGACCACTCCCAAGTTGTTCGGACGAATCATGCTAAGGGAGTATTATACCACTAAACCATTCGCCCAATTGGATGAAAGTATTGCAAGTGTTTGTGTCTATATTCTATCCGCGCATTCGCTGACCGATCAGAAAGCGCAACTCTTGCTGATTCCCCTAGAGTTTCCAAGATGATTTACATATCTTGATCTCAAAGATGAACCACATTCGTCTCATACATACTATAGAAGTTATAGTGTTACCTGACTTGAAAAGAACTCGAAAGTGCAACAGTGGCCTAGGGTAGGTCGATCCCCTCGGTTCAAACTGCACCTTACAAACCATCCCCTGAAAAAACCGTGATATCCTCATCCATCTAAAGCCAAACAAGCGCGTGATACGTTGATCATATTACTCGTGTAAATACACTCAAAAGACCCTTCAATTCGACTACAACTAATTACGCCGTAACCTCCCTCGTGTCCCACAACCTTTGTCCGCACACGATCCGTTTCAAACCCATACCACGGTGAACCTCGAAAAATCCCCCAGAGAACCATCCATCAAAGCAACCAGGAAAGAATAGCCATGCTCCCCATATACGCCGCCGTCCAAACAACCAGCCCCCTAGCTTCCTGCGTCGTGACGACGCCGTTGAGACCCGACCGCAGCGCGACAATGTAGACGACCACGCTCGTCAGCAGGACAATCATGAGGCGGCCCGCAAAGTCGCGGACCACAGGAAACGTGATGAGCGGGCCAAAGGTGGCGATGAGCATGCCCACGACGAGTTCCTGGAGTTGAGCTCGGGTTAGGGGCGCTCCAGGTTCGGCTTCCTCGGGGTCGTCTCTGGTTCGTCGGTTGTCCATGACGACGAGGTCGTGCTCGTCGAGGAACTCGAGTTCCTCGTCTACGATGGGTCGCTGGGCGTCGAGGAATCGTCTGTAGGCGCGGATGTCGTCTGCGGTCGGCTGAGACATCTCCTGCATGCGGTTGAACGAGGCGAGCAACGTGTCTGAAACTGTTAGCGAGGGAGAGAGAACTCGGCTCGGCGTGAACTTTTTAAAGAAAAAAACTCACAGTACTGCTGCAGCTTGGAGGCAAGCGAGTTGAGGTATCGGCCCTTGATATTGTGGTGCTGGGTTCTGCTGTCCCGCTCCTCTCGATCAGACGCCGGGGCTCCCTGTCGCTCGTCTGCGTCGATGGCGTCCAGGTGGTCTATCTGGATCTTCAGGCTGAGGATCTCGTCCTGCAACGTGAGCAAAATGCGGTGGTTGGCCGTGTCGAAGCGGCGATAGATGGGTTTCACAGGCGGCCCGCCCATGTCCCCGGCAATCTTGGCCGCCAGCAAGCCATAGCCGTGGAGACCAACGTTTCCCGGCACGGGGCCAGCAGGAGGAGCGGCGGCCATCGGGACGGGAGGTTGAGGAGGCGCCGAGGTGGGCTGGGGCGGCGGCGCGTGGAAGTAAGCAAAAGGAGCGGCGCCACGAGGCGTCGTCTCCGGGACACCGTACTGAGGACCAGGATACTGCTGCGGCGGAAACTGCTGCGGGCCGGCGGCGAAGCGCGGGTCGAAGTTCGGCGCGAACTGGGGCGGCGGCGGCGGCTGAGTGGCGGCGATGGCGTACTCGGGATACTCGGGGCTCCAGCTCAGGTCGGGGCCGCCGGCTTGACGCTCGGAGAAGGACTGGCCGAGAGCGTTGCTGGGGGCGGCAGAGGAGGAGGTGGACGGCGAGGAAGCTTGGGCGACGCGACGTCTGGCCTTAAGGAGGCCGCCTTCCCGCGAGCCGCCGGAGTCTTGTGCGACAAAGGGCGACTCGGGCTCGGATAGGGCTAGGGAGTTGGGTCGCTGGTGGGCCGATCGCGGCATTCTTCGACTCCGAGGGCCGCGTCTGTCTCTGCTCGTGCTGGGAAGTCTGCCGGATTCTTCTTCGAGGGGCGCGAACTCGGTGAAGGGGGCGTGGCTGGGTGGGCTTCCATCCAAGTCTGCGCTGGATACGGCTATACCGGGGGCGGTTCTGGATAGTCGACGAGAGGCTTCGTCTGATGATGAGTGTTCTTCTTCGTGATCCACGATGGCATCCGGATAGACGTGAGGGATTGGCGATCCGGAAGACCTGGTGGAGGTGGTGGCTGATAGCGGTCTGGGTTTGGGAAGGCCTCCTCTTCTTCTGACCGAGTTGTCTGCTCTGCCTGAGCTTTCTGCAGTTGCGATGTCGACTTCGGTAGACATGACTATTTGGATGCTTCACCAGGTATGTGCCAAGTCTTTTACTGGTAGATCCAGTTGCTGCGGATGAACTGTTCACTTGATATTCCAGTTGCTGTGGATGAGCCGTTCACTTGACAGTATATCTCCCTCCGTCCTCAGGAGATCTGTGGCTTGTTAGTCAACCCATGGCACATCAGGGGAGAGGACAGGTGGCTCACTCGCTAGAAGCCGATATACAGATCCCGGAGGAAGTATAATATGTATAAGCTGGCCACTATTTACAGACCGGGGGGGTCCGGATGCGGCGGGGGGACTGATGTGGTCAACAAGGCAGGGAGTGTTGGCGATAAGCGACTATGTACTTATGGACAATAAGTACGGATACAAGTAAATACAGACAAGAACCGGCACCAATGTGAACGAAATGAGGGAAAGCAAAAGGACACTGATCTCCGAGAAAGCGAGATGTCACAGTTAAGGAGAAGCGACGACGCTGCCAACTCGTCATCAGGATTTCAGTTCAGGGTGGCTTTTCCTTGCGCATGTGTCAGAGCCCGGCCCTCGCTGCTCTGCAGGGCCCGGGGATTGGTCACCCGCTCCGACGTGCATCTTGGGAGCGATGGGTGAAGGGGGAACGAATGGGGTTTAATGAGTGCATTACGAGGTGGTGTGGTGTGGCTGACTGGGGGGGGTTGTGTACAGTGTTTGCACTGTAAAAAGGATAAGGTCGGTGGAGGTGGTGGCGTGTTGTCCGTGCGTATAGCCAGTCAGTGCACTGTCCTTCCGCATGAGCACTGCCGACCCGTCGGGTTTTCTAGCGGCCCGAGCAGCTCGGCAGCTGATGCAACCTCCACCAAAGCTGGCTTGGAGCTTACCGGCGGCGACAAAATCTCGAGCTTCAATTGGAGCTATTGCCAAGTCTGATCCGACTACTTTTGTTTTGATCTTTGCCGACTCTCGATGAAACAAGCTCTTCTATGGCCTAGTTGACGCTATTTTCCGCAATCAATGGCTACGATACCGATACGATTTCGCCCGTCTTCCGTCTGAATTTCGATCTACTTTGCCTCTTTCCGAAAGACCGAGACCCTTCCAATATACCAATTGCATAGGAGCCGACATCGGAAGCCTCACTACTCGACACAATGTCGCGAATCCCAACGTCGGCGCTGAGCAAATACCTGCTCAACGGACAAGTCTCTCGTCGCGGCTGTATTGGTGTGCGCCAGCTCTCAAGGCGACCTGCAACCTCCAAGCTGGCTGCATCAAGACTCTGTCCGAGCAGATACTTCCACGCTGTGCCCGAGACTCCCGTACCACCGGCAGCACAACCGGTCCCTCTACGCAAGCAGCTCAGGGAGGAAGCAAAAAAGGCCAAGAAGCAGGGAAAGAACAAGTCCAAGGGTGACTCCCAGACGGTGGAAGGATGGGAGTTGACGGTGGGCATCGAGATCCACGCGCAGTTGAACACGGCGCACAAGCTCTTTTCGCCGGCTGTAACGTCTTTCAACGACGAGCCCAATAGTCATGTTGCGCTCTTTGACGTGGCCATGCCGGGCAGCCAACCTCTGTTCCAGAAGGAGGTGCTCGTTCCCGCCGTCCGAGCGGCGTTGGCATTGAACTGCGAGATCCAAGAGCTCAGTCGGTTCGACAGGAAGCACTACTTCTGGTGGGACCAGCCATCGGGCTATCAGATTACGCAGTACTACGAGCCCTTTGCGAAGAACGGCCACATTACCCTCCTCAAGCGGGATGGCATCTCGCCGCAGGATGGCGAAGGAGTCACCATAGGGATCAAGCAGGTCCAGCTCGAGCAGGATACCGCCAAGACGCTGGCCCAGACGGACAATACCCAGTGGCTGGACTTCAACCGAGTGGGCGTGCCGCTCATTGAAATCATCACCGAGCCCGAAATCCACCACCCACGCACCGCGGCGATACTGGTTCGCAAGATCCAGTTGTTGCTCAACACGGTCGACGCGTGTGTCTCGGGCATGGAAACCGGAGGCCTTCGTGCCGATGTCAACGTATCCGTGAGGAGAACCGACGGCAGCAATCCTCACCTTGGCACCAGGACCGAGATCAAGAACCTGAGCACTATCAAGGCCATCGAAGACGCAGTCATCGCCGAGAGGGACCGTCAGATCCGCGAGCTCGAAGCCGGAGGAGTCATTTCCAGCGAAACTCGGGGCTGGAGCATCGGCGGCACTGAAACCCGACGATTGCGTGGAAAGGAGGGAGAAGTCGACTATCGATATATGCCCGACCCCGATATCGCGCCTCTGGTTATTGGCAGCGATCTTGTTGATCATCTTCGTGGCTCCCTCGCCTTTTCTTCCGATTCGGAAATCGACGCACTCATTTCCGACTTTGGCCTCACATCCAAGGACGCCTTTTCGCTCATCAACCTGGAGAATGGAGCCAGGGTGCAATACTTTTACAAGGTGCTCAAGTCTCTGAAGGAAAAGCTCGCTCAAGACGCCCAGGTAGACTTGTCAGACTTTAGGAGTCAGGCCTCGGTTGCTGCAAACTGGATCATCCACGAACTTGGTCGTCTGACTACATACAAAGCCGGCCCTCTCGCGACGAGAGATCTCTCATTCACCGTAGAAGGCGATTGCGAGCAGATTTCGGACGACAACCTGTCACAGCTCCTCTATCACCTGATTCGCAAGGAAATCACGGGCAAGGTCGCAAAGGAGCTCCTCTTTGCCATTTACTTCAAGGAGATTGAAAAGGGCGTGACGCAAGCCATCCACGACAACGACCTGTGGTTCGACGAGCTCCCCGCGGACGAGTACGACAGGCTGGCGGAAGAGGTCATGGACCAGGAGCCAAGGGTGGCTGGAGAGTTTGTCGATTACACCGAGTTCCCCAAGGGCAAGCTCATGTTCCTCGTGGGCAAGATGATGCGAAACGGGCCAACGGAGCGCATCGACCCCGCGAGGGCCGAGCAGGTGATGAGAGACAAGGTGATGCTGCTCCGAAGGGAGTAGGTCCTTGATTGTACTTTCACTGTAGCCCGACTCGGGCCGCTTGGCTGCGTTGGTGTGACGCAGGATCCGAACGGTTGAGAAGCCGTTTGTGGTTCTCGTGATGCTTTCCAGATGTGTCACTGATGTGATACGGGGTCATGGGGGACGGATCTGTACGCTATAGCAAACATGTCAGGTTGATGGCATTTGAGGGGAGATTTGCCTGCGGGAGCGTTGCTGCATTTCATCGAGGCAGTACATTCAACTACACATTAAGCGTTCAGCAACCGAGAAATCGACGTTTTGATCATGACAACTCGGATAGACACGATCTCGCGCCAGAATGTCCCCAAGACGGACACCGGGGAGTGGCAGTCGTACTCTACGGTGATGCTGGCTTCCTCGATCGACTTTCCGCCACGGACTCTCCAAGTGTCGTCGTCGGCAGTCGAAACATCGCAAGCACTAGAGACAGAGATGTCTTTATTCTCTACGCCTGCCCCGAGGTTACATGAAGCGTCGTCGAGTAATGTTGCCCCGGAGCCATCGAAGCATGCTGCGACGGCTTTAGGTGGTGATGCTTCGAGGGGCGGCCTCACGTACGGCATGGTGGTAGGAATCGTGGTCGGATCACTGCTGGTCGCGGTGATAATAGTATCCCTAGCCTGCATCTGGTACCAAGAGAGGAGGAAGAGGCGAGCGTGGAGACCGACGAGAAGCGGCTCGACGCCGCTCGCAGCACCGGCAGCCACGTTTGCACCGACAGATACCTTCTCCTCGGCGGCCTCGCAGCCGGATCTCGCAGCGCCCGCAGCGCCGACCGACCGGCTCGTCACGCCCGATCCCAACGCGTGGCTGGCGCGACACGAAGACGGATGGGACCCGCGCAATTCGGAGTCGTCGACGGGGTTCCGGTCGCCGACGCCCAAGCCCGCCGTGGCCGAGGTCCGGAGCTTTACGCGGGCGGGCCGGAAGCCGCGCATCTACGACGTGGGGAGGCCGCCGATGGGGGAAGTTGCTTCTGGGAGTCATTCTGGGAGCCATCCTGGTGCGCAGCAACAAAGACATCATCCTGATGCACAGCAGTTGCAAAGGTCGTCGACGACTTAGGCGGGAGGAGCGCAGAGTCGTGCGGGCAAAAACGACAAGGCGTCATAGGAAAAGGAGGGGGGGCTTTACGTACACGAATGCGACGATCGGGGGAGGAGGAGGAGGAAGAAGCCGTTGGAAGGCGGGATGGAGAGCATCATCATTGAAAAGGGAGGCAGGGCACAGTTGCAGCTGCGGGTTATCCCCCTTTTCACTTACTCTTCATGATGCCCAGTTGCATCAGGGACATTTTTGCATTACACCTCTCCATCACCACCATCTATCTGCCATGGTTGATACACGTGTTAAGAAGCGGTAGACTGCTCAACTTGTTTTTGGACCATCATCTTCATTCACCATGTTACCCTTGCTTGCATTGATACTCAACTGGGCGCTTCGGCCTTGTCTCGCAGCGCCATCAGAGTCATGCGCGTCCACGTCGCTGCTCGAGCCGCGCATCTGCGGTCTTTACAATGAGAACCCCTCCTCGGAGACGGAACCCCCCTCGATCGACGATAACATCGCTGCTCCCGAATCGTACTGGACCGGCCCGACAGACTGCGTCCGCCACTTCTGCATCTACTCCAACCCCTCGTACGCCGGCGGCAGAGGCCTCGTCATCATCACCAAGTCGTGGTACACAAAGTCGGTCCGGCAAATCATCGACGTGCCGGAAGACGACGCGCCGGACCCGGGACTCTACCGCGTCGAAGAGGTTCCCGGAAAGGGCCTCGGGCTCATCGCCAACCGTCGCCTAGAGCGCGGCGAGGCCGTCATGCGCGTCGCCCCCGTCTTCATCGTGCACACCGACCTGCTCCGTCGGGCCGCCGGCCCCGGTCCGCTCCGAGACCTGCTCGACTTGGGCTTCGAGCGGCTCCCCGAGGCGGCACAGGCGCTGCTCCTGTTCGAGACGCAGAACTCTCGCTCGGGGTGTCACAGGCTGCACGACATGCTCGCCACAAACGGCTACGACGTCGGCCTCCAGGGCTTCTCGGGCAAAGGTCCTCACATAGGCCTGTACCCGTCGATATCGCGCCTCAACCACGACTGCCGGCCCAACCTGGCGTACCGCATCGACTCGGCCCTCGTGCACCGCAACCGCGTGGCTCGCACCGTTCTCCCCGGCGAGGAACTCACCGTGTCGTACCTGGACCCGTTCCTCCCACGCCGCGACCGCCGGCGCCAGACCCGACGCACCTGGGGCTTCGAGTGCTCCTGCCCGCGCTGCGCCCTCCCGGATCTGCTCGCCGACGCGGGCGATCGTCGGCTCCGGCGCATCCGGAAGCTGGAGCTGGACTTGTCGAGCTGGGACTCGCGGGCGAGCATCGAGGACGTGAGAGAGCTGGTGCGCGGGTACGAGGAGGAGAGGCTGGATATCAAGATGGCGCTGCCGCTGGCCGTGGCGGCGGAGAATGCGAATGCGTTGGGGTACGACGAGGAGGCGAGGGCGTACGCGGCGAGGGCGCTCGAGGCGGGGTTGTTGGAGATGGAGATGGGCGAGGTTGGGTCGTTGAGGACCATGAGGGCGATTCTCGAGGATGCGAAGGGGCATCATACGTATCGGAAGCGCGTAAAGGCCCAGGAGGCCAGGGAGGCGGAGGCCAGGGAGGCGGAGGCCAGGGAAGCCAGGGAAGCCTAGGAGGCATAGGAAGTCCAGGAGGAGCTTTGATGGACTGGCCGGGTATAGCTACAGCGACGCTCTTCCACGGTATGCAAGCGTGTGCACATCATGTCATGTAGTATTCTTTCAAACGCAGAACTCGTTTAATAACATTCAAACCGATTTCGCCACAAAAAGTCATGACGGCCGAGATTGTCCCCCAGGAGATTGTTGTTGCTGCTGCTGCTGCTCCTGCTCTGGGACCGCCACATTCTCGTACCTCGCAGGCGAAAAGGCATAAGCAATATTCTCCCTGTCCCGCAAGAAGTGATCAACCCGCTCATCCTTTGTCCTCCCCGTGGCCACGAGCGTCGTCCTCGCCACGTCCCGCCCAATGGCCACGTTTGTCCGATGCTTCATCTCGAGGTACTCGGCGCCCGACACCTCTGCGCGACTCATCTGCAGCAACGCCCCGGCCATGCACGCGAGCACCACCATCGTCGCGAAGAACCCGTTGGACACGTACACCGGCTCGCGCGGCTTCCCGTCGCGCGCCTGGTGCCAGCGCTCCCAGTCCTCCCAGGTTGCGTTGCGGGAGGCGTTTCCGGGGGAGTCGCGCCAGGCGTGTTCGGCGTGGCGGACGGATTCGTTGGGGGTGGGCGAGCGGTCGGGGGTCCAGCCTACGGCGTGGAGGTCGTAGAGGCGGCGGCGGGTGGGGGAGGAGAGGAGGGTGTGGGCGGCGATGATGAGGCGGTAGCGTTCTAGGAGGGTTGATTTGGGGAGGGAGTGTATGGGGGAGTGTATGGGGGAGTGTATGGAGGAGTGGGAGGAGGGGGAGGAGGGGGAGGAGGAGGAGGAGGGAGAAGAGTGGGAGTGGGAGTGGCGGTCGGGGTGGTAGGTTTTGACGAGCTGGTAGAAGGTGTGTTTGGTGTAGGGGTCGGATTTGCGCATGTGCAGGATTTCGTAGGGTGTTGGATGGGGAGATTTGGGCCATTCGGGGAGGGCATTGGGGGGTTTGCGGTGGTGGTTTGTCGTGGCGTAGTTGCGATGGGTGCGGTTCTGGCATGTTCGCGACGAGGAGGAGGAGGATGAGGATCTCGGAGTAAAGCACGATGACGTTATCGACGAGGACGCAGTCGGAACGCCGGAAAGGGAATTGCACGAGCAAAACACGACGGCCGACTGTTTCAACGCCATGGTGGTGACGATTGAGCGTGGCGAGGAGCCGTGGGCGGGGAGACCATGTTCAATGGCTCGAGGGGAGGGTTTTGTTGAAGAGGTGATGGAGGAGTGAGCATGTTGGAGCAAGATTGATAAAGAAAGAGGACCCGATCATGTCACGCGAGCTTTCGGCAGTGGACGGAGGGGGGAATGCGGAATTGGGTCGGCGATGGGAACGGAGGGGGTTCCGCTTGCACCGCCACAGGGGTTCAGCCACGATGAGGAAACGGGGGTTGCCTTGTAGGACCGTTTGGTCTGCCGTTTTAGACGTTGGTATTGTCATGAAGAGAACTCAACTGGGGGTTCTCTCAGACAAGACAAATGTTTTATATATCATCGTAACTCACTCGAAGGAACGTAAATCACATAAATCACCACACCCCATCGTCATATGCGGCTCGTCCTCTCGGAAAACGACCCTATATAGGAAACCGGCCGACCACTCACACCCTGTCCCTAGCGAGCTCGATACAGACTCCGAGACCGCTGATGACAACCAACAAGTGCATTGATCCATGGTTCATGCAACAATCTGCTCAAATCGCGACACTCTCTGCTGACCCGACCCCTTTGCCTCCATTTCCACCAGGCTCGGGAGTCCGCAACGCCTCGAAGACAAAGGGGGGTTCTACTTCTACTGGCAAATTATGTGTGAAGAGACGTGCACCATTATATCCAGATTCCTTTCTATTCAGGTAAATCTAGTATGAGGTGGAAACATGTTGCATTACCAAGCATCACTGTATCCTCTGACTTCATCAGGGGGGGTTGACACTCTGCTATAGGAATCGCTTTTCTATGTCTCATACCTAGCATCTTTTGCTCTAAATACGTACCGTAGATAGCCATACCAAACGCCGATGCTCTATTCGAATTCTATCATGTATTGTCTATATCACGGTCCCTGAAATCATATCACCTCATCACTCACCAAAACATTGCCATGCGCCCATAAGCCATCCTCCTCACCACCCAACTCACTCCCAACCAACCGCCGCCCCATAACCTCGCAACAAACCATCAACGCGCCCCCCGCCGCTTCAACAATACCCCTATCCAATTCCTTCGACGTGCACCCCCTCAACAACCCCTCGACATAAGCCTCGGCGCAGGCAAACAGCAGGAACCCGTGCGTCGAGTGTATCCCCTCGGAGGCTCTCACACGAGCCTCGAAGACAGACACAGCACTCCTCACCACATCACTCAACTGTCGCCAACTCGCCCCATCCGTCGCCGGGAAAGTTTGCGCCTCCAGCTCGCCGATCAGGTCGACCAAGAGGGCCGCCGCCGCCCTTCGCTGCACGATTGCAAAGTGTCCATGTCCACGTATCGAGAGCGCTGTGCAGGCGTCGTCGGTCCCGGCCGTGGGCGCAAGGAGCAGGTCCAGGTTCTTGCGGCAGGCCGTGTTGAGCTCGGCGGCCAGCCGGTGGCTCTCCTCATGCGCCTTGGATACACCGGGGGCGTTGATCGTTTCCAAGATGCGCAGGCGGAGGCGGTGCGTGCTGGCGAGGAGGGCGAGTACGATGGAGGGCATGTTACCAGCCATCAAAGACGGTGGCTCGCAGTCGTAGCTCTCTCGAGAGATGGGAGCAGGAAGACCTTCGCCGAAGCACAGCTGCAGCGACAGCTCAAGAATTGTTGCCCAGAGGCGTCGCCGCAGCTCCGTCTCACTGAGGGGCATGTTGGGAAACTGCAAGCTAGGATCACGGCGCAGGCCTATCTGGATGCCCACGCGTGTCAGGTCGTGGTCTCCAGGGAACCACACAGCACTCGTCGGTATATCATGCGGATGGGCGTGTCGAGCCAAGGCCAGGAGACACATGATTTGCACAGTGTCGAGATCGGCCGATGAGAACATCCTGCCGCCAAGCCATTGTCTTGCGTGGGCGATCCAACCGGCGGCTTGTTGTTGGAGAGATGTTTCTTCAAGGAGGAGTCGACTCGAGCACACGCAGGCACCGAGGGCCACGACGAGCAGAAGTTTGCACGCAAAGGTCTCGTCCTCGTCGACTGACTAAAACGAGCGCATCCAGAAGTCATGGTAGTCGCGTTGCAGTGTCGGCACGTGCAAGATGCACAGCACCGACTCAAAAGTGTCGACGTAGGCGTTAAGAAGAATGTCGCACACGGTCCGAGACGGCAACAGAACCCGGCCGGCGCCGGGATGAGACGGACCGTTTGCCGGCCACCCAAGCGCCGTGTGTGACGACGCGGCCCTGCTCTCTGCCTGCGCGCGATGTAGCCTGATAAAGGTGCCCATGAAACCGGCCAGCGTCTCGCCTTCCTCCGGTGGGATTGTGTCGACAAGGACGCCTCGGAGGAAGCGCAACCGGCTACATCGCACGAGAGCGTGGCATCACAGCTCGTCTCGCACCAGAGGCGCCAGACTCGACCGGGAGCTGTCGGGGGCCGACGACGGACCCGACGCCGACGACGCCGGCCCAGGCACACTCGGCGTCCTCGAACTGCAAGCGAGCGTGTCGCCGTCGAAGCTTGGAAGAGCCAGCTCGACGTCGAGGCCATAGTCGACGAAGCTCGGGTCGGCATCGTCCTTGACATAGGCCAAACCCAGGGCCAACATGTCCGAGTCACCGACGGCGGGCTTCAGCTGCCGGTTATAGCCCCTCTGAGCAAACATGTCCTGCTGCTGTTGCTGCGTGTTGCAGTTGTTGTACACGCACCGAAGGGACGACTTGCCGCAGGGACTGCAGGGGCTCTCTCGATCGCATCGGACTTTGCGTCGGCGACACTCGGTGCACGCCACCGCCGGACGTCGTCGCCTGTGTGCCGGTCCGGGATCCATTTGGGAAGAGATTGGAGGAACGAACGAGGGAGACCAACTGCTGGGCAGGCTCTTCGGGTCACAAGGCAGCCGGACCTTTATGAGCATATATGCGGTTTGGAATCATGCCTTTCTATACAGAAGCTCCGCCTGTAAGAGCTACTCTAGACGTTGTAGCATCTAGGGGCCGTGATTGTGCGTGCCGCTACCATGCTGACTCTTCGAGCTTGCACTCGACGGCCTCAAACGGCCCCTGAAAGGATGCGTATTGGTAGAATGAAGCCAAGTGCAAGTACACGCAGGGAGACATGGTCGGAGCAACCGTTCCGTGTCCCACTGGGGATGCATGACCCGATGCTCAGGATCGGTAGGTAGGAAGATCGACATATTTTCCTTTTTCGAGTGAGACGGCCGTGACTCGTTCAACGGTGTGTGCAGGATTTGTGGGTTGCATCGTGGTTGCATCGTGCATCAAACGGCGGCGTGCGAGTGCGAAGGCGTCTTGCGGAGCAGAAGGCTTGTCAGCGAGACTCGTCCCAGGTGGGTGAGGCTATCTCCACTCGGACCGTCCGGCACCTTTTGCTTCATCGTTGGCTGCGTAGGGAATAGGAATAGGAGGAAGGTTGACGATGTTGACGTGGACAGCAGGGCTTAGACTTCAACCTCTAGCGCTCCCGGAGGTGCAGCGAGTGCCGTCGAGTGCCGTTCACGGTACTTCTGGCACGCCATGATCCATCCCAGCAACTTCGGGAGGGCGGGAAGGAAGGGGGCTGGGATCGAGTGGCTTGCCGACCTGGAGGTCTCGCTTCTTCGCTTTCCTTCTTGGCGCCGCAGGACTTTTGCTCGTGGCATGTCCGAGTTCCTCTCTGAGAATTCTCCTCTCGGCTTCACGCATTTCCCGCACCCGCATATGCAACGCATCGGGAGCGGCAGCGATGGAGAATCCCATCAGCCCGCGTGGGTCGTCAGCATGTTGTTTGCCCTTCTGCCCTCTTCTCTCTTCTCTCTTTTCCTCTTCTCTGATCGATCGTGGCGAGAGACGGTTCCCATGGAGTAAAAGGTAGCACCGGCACTTCCAATCCTCCACGTCGTAAGGAAGCGGCATCACCCTGGATCGTTGTCAGTCAAGGGTCCCACGAGATGAAATTGCTGGTGAGATGCAGAGACTCAACCCCACGACGCCAAATAAGCGTCTGATTCATGTTCCTTGGATGGCAACCTGGACCTTGCATGCCCAAATTTGGCCGAGAAGGATGAAGTCATCTTCGTCGCAGCCATGCCTTTTGTCGTCCGCGGCCTAGCGGGTATGAATTGACAACCGTGTCGGCCTTGTTCTCCGTCATTCGAAGTTAGCTCGAGAGACGTACTTACCAAATCCAATGATCTTCCTCATGGTGCCTCGCCAGTGCGAATGCTTCTCGGCTCTCAATTGGGCCTCCGCCTTCCATCCAAAACTGGACGGCTTCCGTAGCTCAGTTGGTTAGAGCTTCGTACTAATAATCCCCTCATGAGGGAATCATTGGTGATGCGAAGGTCGCAGGTTCAAGCCCTGCCGGGAGCAGTTGTCTCACGATGCCATCCAGTATTTTTTGTTCATTTTTGTTCTTTTTTGTTGTGTGTGTGTGCGTGTGTGTGTAACCCTTTTTTGCTGCGAGGTCCGTCCATCTTGTTGTTGGGCACCTGTTGTTGGCGAACGGTTGCACCTGCCAACTCCAACCTTGAAGATGTTCTGGGAAGCACGCAGTTATCCGCACCTTCCTTCTACTTCAAGTTCCTTCCAGACGGGCACTCGCCAACGACCAACATCTCTCCTCCCACCAAAAGACACGCTCCATCAATTGCAAGTAAACCACCACCAAAACTCGACAAGTCTACTACCGATATACCACCAGCGACTGCGACGAGGTCACTCCAACATGACACAAACCAAGACCATACCAGACTCCTTCCCCTGTCTCCTCACGAGCCGCTCCCTCTGTTTAGAGACTGGACGCGCCTGATTAAGATCGAAGCCGTCGACAGTCACTATGACCCCATCGTCTGCAACTTCTTCGACCTCGCATGTATCCTCTCCTACGTGTGGGGAGACGGCCCTACCGAATTCAGCATCACGATCAACGGAATCCTCTTAGCCATAAGTTACAACCTCTGGGATGTCATAGATTGTCTCCAAGCACAAGCTCTCGACTCGACATGCTTTACTGGACATGGTGCATGGACACACGCTGTCCCGGCAAACTACCCGGGAGATCTCAGCCATGCCCAGGATGAAAGCGAACTGTTGATCCAAGCACCGGAGGAACTGGACCAAGGAAGCTTGTTCGAGACGTGCTTCGACTATCCCAGTGCTACCCAGCGGATTGTACGGAGTACGTGCCACCAGTTCGCAGCGACCCAACCGGCCTGAGAAGAAGTTCCAGATGGGCATTCACCTGGACGGCAGCACTGCTTTAATACCGTTTGCTTAAAGAAGCAACTGAACCTCCACCCGGGCGAGTGCCGAGGATATCAGTTGTTGTGACGGCGGAAATAAGACGAGGATAGAAAGGGACTTGTCCGAGCACACCTCCGCGGCTGTCGTTCCCCTCAAAGTGGTCTCCAGGTTGGAGACTTTGGGGAACCGTGAGGAGATCAACATGGAGAAGAGGAAATCATCTTCTTTGCCTCCATATCCGAGGTATCCTGTGGATCGAGGAGAAGCCGGAGCGGAACCGGTTCCGGCATTCTGAGCTCATTCGTCTCCACTGATATCGCCTCCGCCGTCGAGAATTTGCTTGGAGTTTTGGGGAATGCGTTGGAGAATCTGCAGTCTTGACGGGTTTCTCTGTGGAGGAAGTTGGTCAATGGGAGACTCTGTTTGCCTTTCTATTGTCGATACATACACAATGAGTCTCCAATGCCATGGTCCTCTTCGAAACCACTCGACAAACAACAACTCCGAGAAACCCCCGAGTCTCTCGCCTCCCTCTCGATTCTGACTCGAAAACTTTCTCCAACTCTATCGCCCGTCATTGGTTTACTCCGGGTATGGAACGGGCGTTGCGGAGCCTCCCCAACCGACGTAATGAGATTGAGGCTGACTCCCATGCGAACCGGCTCCAGTTGCGGCTCCATCCTCGTGCCGACATATCCAGTTCTTGTTCCTCCGTTACTGAAGAAGGCATTGGGTCTCGTCATAACCTCTCGGCCTCTCCGCATTGGCTCGCAGACTGGAGTCCGGCTTTACACCTCGGATATCCAGAGGCGTGGGTCATGATTGTTGGTTGCTTTCAAATCATCGACAGCTTTCCGCACATATCCACCTCGCCTCTGCGGATGCCGGTCGTCAGTTCATGTTGGGGGAATGGGGAAGAAGGATGTGGGTGACTGGGGAAAATGTGGTGGTGGCGGGGTGAGGGGAAGAGGAATACAAGAGGTGCTTCGTCTCCGAGTTGTTATAAGACTCTGTCGACATTGCTCTCTTCTTCCCTCTCTCATCGGCACCGTACTCGTCTCTCCTGAGCCTATAGTCTACTCATACTCGCTATTATTCTCGGCTCTCTCTCTCGCCCTAACGATGGCTTCCAACACTCCCTCCAACGGAACCACCACGCCGACTCATCACAACGACAAGCTCGACGACACTCCACGATGCCATTGCCACCACTTCAACAATGACAGGACCCTCAACCTTCCTCGACCTCACCAGTCCATGGTGTCTCAGGTCCTGAACCCCCCGTTCTACCGAGTAGCCAACCCTGGACCTTTGGGCCTCATCAGCTTCGCCCTGACCACGTTTGTCCTGGGTCTATACCAGTGCGGTGCCGGGTATGTCTTTTTTACCCTTTGTTCTCCTCCGTTATTCACGTACTAACAACATTATAGCCTCCCCGGATCAAACCCCTTTGGCGGCGTCGGCCCCGACCAAGCCATCTTCGGGCTGGCCGTCTTCTTTGGCGGCATCGCCCAGCTCTTCGCCGGCCTCATGGAGTTCCGCGTGGGCAACACATTCGGTACCACGGTGCACTGCTCGTACGGCTCCTTCTGGCTCTCGTTTGCCATGTTCTTCGTCCCCGACCTCGGCATCAAGGCCGCCTACAAGGGCGACGACCGCGCCTACAGCTTCGCCTTGGGCATCTTCTTGATTCTGTGGTGCTTTCTCACCCTAGTCTTCTTCGTCGCTGCCCTCAAGACCAACGTGGCCATCTTGCTGGTGCTCGGCTTTCTTACCCTGGCCTTTTTGTTCCTCAGCTTGGCGCAGTTTCTGCTGACGAGTCATCCTGTTGTGGCTGTGAGGCTTAACAAGACTGGTGGTGCGTTTTCCGTCATTTGTGCCTTTTTGGCTTTCTACGCGGGGAGCGCGGGCATCATGACGGAAGATACGACATGGGTTAGATTGCCTCTTGGGGAGATTAACGTTCGGCCACGGAAGACAAACGTGGCGTGATTGGATAGAAGCGATCTCCTGATATAATATATGTTTTTATGTTCGCCCAATGGCTACTATATTTGTCCCACAACCAACCTTTGCACATGCTGGTCCGCATATCATACTCAGTAGTCCATGGAGTCGTGACGGCGCGACTGCCTCCTACTCCTAGTTAGCATAGACTCGCCTCATTCACCAACAAAACCAGATACTCACGGATCATAGCCATCATTATCGCCATACTGCTGATCATACAACTGCTCCACATTCTCCTTGGCCTTGTGCTTGGCCCTCTCCCGATCAAGGCTGTCCAACCCCTTGGTCTCGAACAGCTTGTCGACCTCTGCACCCGCGAAAGCCGCCAACATTCCCCCTGCCTTGCCGTGGCTGACGGGTTCTCCTAGATTCCGCATGTCAGCAACCTTGCGTGAATATTGTGTGAGTTGGGTTCGGTTACCCTCGTTTCGTTGGTGGTCCTCCCACTTCTTCATGGCTTCAAAGGCGGCGCCGCCGGCGACGACTTCGTGGGAGAGGTGGCTCTCGTGTTGGGGTTCGCCGTCGTAGACTTGGTCGCGGTTTTCGCGTCCGTCGCCTTGGGGTGTTAGCTGGAGGTTTCTGTGAGAGGGAGTAGGGGATGAGGTGTACCGAAGCCGAAGAAACCCATGACGATGATTGTTGATTGGTAAAGTGTTTGCTTGTAGAGGATTGGTAGTATGATAGCCTGGCTGTGGATAACAACGATATGAAAGACGAACGGCATGGACTTATATATCACTCCTCAACCTCCCCTTTCGTGGCTTACACGCCCTACCCCGTCCTCACGTCAACGATGATGCATCCCCAACCATCACATCATGGCAACATCCTTCCTTTAGAACTTGCCAACTGTCGGCAAACACGGAACCTCCTCTTGCTACCCTACGAAACCATCATTCTATGGGAGATGGGACGTTAGATACACGGTATACAACGTGCCGAGATGCCGATGAGAGGAAACGGATGGGAGCCGCGCACTAACTAGGCCCCTTGTAGCTTGGAGACAGCTTGGATTTGCATTCGTTTCAGCTTGCGAAGGAAGGATTTGGTTGCCGATATTCCCGAGGGGGGTTGTTGATGGGAAGAAAGTTGTTTTATCAATGCCGTGGTGCGGGGAAGATGGTTGTTCAGTTCTGCAGGGAGTTGACTGCCGGCATGAGCTGAGCTGCCCTGGTTGAATGGCTTATTAGGGACGCTAACCTACAGAACGGGAAGCATCATGACAGCTCTCACAGCTCTTCCATCAAATGAATGCTCTGAACCATCTTTTGGCGACTTGTCATGGCAACTTGGATAGACATCTTCAATCAACACCCAAATCATATTCCATCATACTCCCACTATGCATACACGATCATACACTCGGCCCTCCCTTCACACCTACATCTTAGACTTGACCTCCTCAGCAGCCCCTTTCACCTTCCCCTTGACATGCTCAGCCGCCCCCTTCGCATGTTCCGCAGCGCCCTTCGCCTTTCCTTCCCACTCGCTGGCCTTTGCCTTGGCCTCGCCTTTCGCCTCTTCAGCTTTGCCCGCCATCTTTCCCTCGGTGACGCCTTCCATACCTTCCTGGATCTTGTGGGTAATGTTTTCTGCCTTCGGGTCAGTCTTGATACACCAAATGAGAGTCAACATGTACGTACCCCCCGCCTCGATACCGTCCACAATCTTGTGGCTCACGGCTCGGTCGACACTCTTCAACCCTTCCTTGACCGTCTCGGTGGCGGTTCGGTTTCGCACCAAGCTGGTCGAAAACGCGCGCGGAGCTTGGCCGGCGAGGACTCGGGGCGCGACGCGGGACACGCGGGGGACCTGTCGGCAGATGTTTTCGATGAGAAAGGACATGATGATTTGCTTGTGGGTGTAGTTGAATTGGTTTGGTTGGAGGGTTGTTAATTTTGAATGAGACGAAAACTGTTGAAAGGCAGTTACTCATTCGTTATATGACCCAACGGCCGGAGCGTTTTGGTTTTCCATGATGTCATGACAGCCAATGGGGCATCGCCGGTTTCTCGAGAGGCGCCGCACGTGGAACCTGATGACGCCGTGGAAGACATCTTGGAAATAGTTGGAGTCGACCTTGTTGCCAATTGCGGAGAATAGCCGTTGATCCGTGAGGGCAGAGTGACGTTTTCGGGTCGAGACGCTCTTGTTTTAGTTGCGCCTGGTGATGCGCTCACTTGTCACTATCATCGTGAGAGAGGTCGAGTAGGGTAGACGAGGGCGAGATGAAGGTGACGAGACAACGAGGAAATAATGGCAAGAAAAATAGAATAAATCCTAATAGTTAGCCTTGTTGGTAAATCCAGTCTATAACCAACTTTATATGTCCAAAATTCAATCATCAAGTCATACCAGCGTTTTCTCATCAAGCATTTCTAGTCGTGGAATCCCTTCTACCTCTTGTCGCCGCCTCCTCTCGCCTGTCCTTTCGTCTGCGCTGGTGTTGCTTCTGGCGGGGGCTGGAGCATAGGATCCGACGAGCCTCGAATGCTCTTCTCGTCAAAGTCCTCACACACTTCATCGGCAGATGTCCCAGCTCTGTGGTTGATGACATTGTCGATCCGCAACCGCGGCGGTCCCGAATTCAGTTGGATCCCGTTCTTCGGCGGCCCGGCTGGGAAGAATTAGCATACATACCAACACACAGATCATCATCACTCACAGAGCATCAGATCAAACAACTTGACAATCACAGGCCCCCACACGGTAACCGCAATGATCTGCCCGTACGACCACTTGTTCGCGGCGAAGCTCTCGGCCGTGATGACCTTGGTCAAGGAGATCATGTACATGATGTTGATGATGAGATAGGAAACCTCGAGAAAACGCCAGAACCAGCGCTTCACAGCGAGTCCCGTCTTCCTCCGCCCCCAAGACGGCATCCGGCCGACGCGATACGTCCCGATGCGCGCATTCTTCGTAACGTGGTGTGTTCGCAGCGCCCATGCCACTTGGTCAACTATGAGAGCGAGAATGGCCATGGTGTTGAGCGAGAGAAAGGTGATCTTGTAGAGAAGCGGATGAGGGAACACGCTGAATTGGAGGCCATCAATACCATTCGTCGCAGCACAGTAGGAGCGAGGACTGGGGTTATTGCCGCACCCGGCGAGCGGAGACTGGCTCTTGAAGTTTTCAAAGGCCCGGTCGAACATCAGTTTCTGTCCGGTGGCCACGATGGCCAGTATGTACTCGACGAGGAAGCCGACAAACGTGTTCCACCCCCGGATGCCTTCGTGGTGGAGGAGGGCTTGCACGAGGAAGATGGGCAACACTCCGTTCTGGCTCACGTGGTATGCAATGGCCGAGTTGACCACCATTTCTCCCCAAAACGTTCCCTCCGACGAGTTGACCACGATGGCGAGGATGGACGCGATTTGCAAAGCAAAGATGAACCAGCACTGGGCTTCTTGGAATTCCACAAGCGTCGTGGCAATGGCGATGCTGGTACGCGACAAGGCGCCGGTATCGCGCCAGATCATCGACTCGATGCGAGTAAGGCTGCGTTGGAGACCGAAAGGCTGGGCCTGCTTCTGCTTCTTCGTACGTCCATCGCCTTGGCTGAGGCGCACCCAAAGCGTGAAGCCCTTGGTGAGGAGGTAGAGAGACACGGCAAACGAGATTTGCAAAACATACGAGATGAGAACCTGAAAACAGTCAATAATCCGGCCGACAATATTGGGACAGAACTCCTACACCAGGTCCGAAGATGTCAGGGTTAATCTCTGCCTGCAAGTCGGGGCAAAAGTCTTCCAAAGCATCAAAGATGTCCTCCGCACTGGAATTCCGCGACAGGCTCTCAACGGATCGATCGCAGGCCTTGCTCAGTCCATCATGTTCGCACGCATCTTGCGCGCACGTAACTAGAGACTTGAGCACCGGTTCCGAGTCGAAGCTCTCCAGCGTGCCGTTGCCCATAACACGGCTGGCATTGCGCTCTGCCTCGTCGGTGATATAAAAGGCCTTGGCATCCTGAGTCCAGTAAGAAATGGAGGCGAGAGCAGCGCAGTTGTAAAATGTCTCGAGGGAGCCGAAAAAGTACTTGGGTTTGTTGCAGGCGTAGGTACAGTCGGCAGTGCCATCAACGTCGCATCCAGTACCAAAGAGGACAATCTCTTGGCCTCCTTCTATGCTGGTGGTGAAGAGCTCCTTGAAGGTCAAGGTTGAGTCGGCTCCCGAACTGAGCTTGGCGATGTCATTGAACGGGTAGAAGTCTGTAGCGCCGTCGATGCTATCCCGCAGCAGGACTTTGATGGGGGTGGCTGACGCCGTGGCGGAGGCTTCGGCCGAGACGGAGACGGAAGACACCAAGGCCAGAGTTGACGAGGCCAAGACGGACGTCATGGTAGGATATGAGAGGCTGACCGTCGTCAGAGAAATGGCTGGGGAAAGGCGAAGACGACACGAAATGGACAACGGACAGCCCAGTCCATCGTCTTGGCTGGTTGATCTCGGGTTTCTCGTCGGTTCAAGGACAGTTCAAACTTGGATTGCTGGTTAACCAAATGTCGTCGACTAATCCGTTCTCGGGACAGAGCGCGGCAGAGGGGCTGGTGGTGCTTGCTTATGAAGGACACCAATTTCTGACCGAACACAGCCGGCGAGGTGAAGAGGGCAAACACGAAGCACGACAGCGATCAACAAAGGACGAAAAGCCAGCCAGCGAGTGACGATCTCTGAGGAGACGACTGGGACGGGGGACCCTCCTGCACGATGCGTCGTCGAATGAGCGGAGCCTTTTCCTTCGCAGACGCAGAAGACAGGCCGGGCACGTCGTTGGGTCCTTGGCACCTTTTCCCCAGAACGGCAGGGGTTCGCGCGAAGGAAGATGCTAAGAAATGCCACCAGCGGCTGAAACTTATGCCACCCAAGAGCTTATTAGCAGCATCGTCCTTCTTCGCGGCGGGCCCTGGGAAAATGCCATGTCGAATATGGCGATGGTTGCAGCGACTGGTCGAGACATGGCCAAATGTCAGTTTAGGTTTGAGTGGGAAAACACCTCAATTGCTCCACTGGAAAGGATGGCGGTCAACAAGGAGGAATTGATTGATTAATGACTCGCGAGCGTAGATGGAGGAGCATCTTCATGTTGATGAGAGCACGAAAGAAATCTGACAGATGGCATTCATCCATATCGGGCTAGACCTCTTTGGCTGCAAAAGAAGGTGCAGTTTTGGCTGCTTTCCATCCCTCCTTCCTTTTAAGCTTGTTGTCTCAATCCCCGTGGACTCCCCAGTGAGGAAAGAGCTCCGCGTCGGCAATCGGCGTCACTTGCCGGGCTTCTCTCGGCATAAGACTGCCGTGAGCCAACCATAGCCCAGCAATGGAGCTTAAACAAGCCGACCAAAGCCGACGCCAGCCTACGACGTCATTCCCATAATTCAGCTGCAATTGACCGAAACACCACCATCACCATCACCAAAAAAACATCGAGAAGTCTCACGCACCCTCGTGTCACCCACCATGCCTCCGCGCCTCTCCCTCCCCATCTCCCTCCGCCTCCCTCTCCAGCGCCGCCTCTACTCCGCCTCCTCCGAACCGCTCATCCGCGTCACCAACCTCCCCGCCCCGGGCAGCGGCCACATCCGCATCCTCGAGCTCAACCGGCCGCAGGCACGCAACGCAATCTCAAAGGCCCTCCTCGCCGGACTGCGCGCCGAGATCGACGCCGTGCACGCCCAGTACGGCCCCGATGGCGAGGAGATCCTGGCCCCGAAGCGCTTCGGCGGCGCGGCCGGCGTCGACGTGAAGGGCCACACGCGAGCTGTCGTCCTGGCGAGCGCCGTGGACACGAGTTTTTGCGCGGGGGCTGATTTGAAGGAGCGCAAGGGCTTCTCGCAGGAAGAGTGAGGCTCTCTTCCGTCAATTGCACACTCACCGGTCTAATACGTCTCCTACTAGGACAGCCGAGTTCCTGACCAACCTCCGCGGAACCTTCACCTCGCTATCCAACCTCCCCATCCCGACCATATCCGCCATATCCTCCATCGCCCTCGGCGGCGGCCTCGAGCTCGCCCTATCCACGCACTTCCGCATCCTCTCTTCCAACGCCTCCGTCGGCCTCCCGGAAACCCGGCTCGGCATCATCCCCGGCGCCGGCGGCACGCACCGTCTCCCCGCCCTCATCGGCCTCTCCCACGCCCGCGACCTCATCCTCACCGGCCGCCGCGTCACCGCCCCCGAGGCCTACTCCCTCGGCATCGCCGACCGCTTCGTCGAGGTCATCCCCGAGGACGAACGCGACGCCTTCGACCTGCTGGCCCAGGCCCGCAAGGCCGCCTTGAGCGAGGCCGTGCGGCTGGCTCAGGAGATTTGCGAGGGAGGTCCCGTTGCCGTGCGCGCCGCCTTGCAGGCTGTGGCGTGGGCGAGGGAGGAGGTCGAGAACAAGATGTACGAGCGTGTGGTCAACACCGAAGACCGAGACGAGGCTCTCAAGGCCTTTCAGGAGAAGAGGAAACCCGTCTTCAAAGGCCGCTAACGCCGAGGCGTGTCCCCCGAAGCTGGTATAGCTTCAATCTACCGTCCAGTTGATCACTCATATTTGCCTCGGATCCGTTTCGGCTTCATGAGGTATTATTCGTGTCGTGTCATGCGTCTACTGTCTATCTGCTATTCTGTTGAGATCGGGATACGGCCGCAGTCGCCTCATACAAATAACCCCAACACCCTGCGAGTAAAACAAGAAAACAAAAAAAAAAAAAAA